>PVIR01027890.1:0-11503 GCA_004026965.1 Petromus typicus
AGACCCCAGCGCCATTTTCTGCCGCCACCATGGGCGCCGCCATTTTTGCTCCCGGAACCAGGAGCGCTCCTGTGAGGGGCCAGGGAGAATTGAATCAAAACATCGGAGAATAAAGCGACTCCTTTACACGCCGGACCTGCACCACGTCTGTTGCTCTGCTCGTACCGAGTGGAGGTGGTCTGGAAGTGGAATGACAATGGTGTGGGCCTACAGAGGCCTAGGTGGAAAGTGTCTGAGAAAATACAGGCTCAGCAGCTTGAAGCTCCTGCTGTTGTGGCCCTGGAGTTGACCTGGCAGGTGCAGGAGCACTAGGCTGACTTGGAACGTGTGTCTGTAGTTATCACAGCTGTGCCGAATTTGCCAGCTGATGGGTAATCACAGCTTTGGCTTATTAGGGAAGGTTGATTTTGTTCTGTTGCTAGAGGCCCCCAGGGGGTATAAGCAGAGATGAAGGGGCAAGTTCTGCCTGTGCCCAAGCCTGTGAGCGGGTCATTGCCAGGAGCCCTGTGAACAGGCACACCTTTCTCAGTGTTGTGTTCATTCCATCAGTGTGGTGATGCTGAGTAGGGACGTCCTGAGAAGTCAGCAACTGAATTGGGAGAAAACCTCGCATCCAAACCAATGCTTAAAAATGATCATTAGTACTTTTATTTTTTTGGACTTGTTTTCTCCAACTGCAAGTCTTCCTTCCTCCTCCTTTCGTGTAGTACTTTTGTTTCATACAGGATTTTCAGAAACAATGCCAGGAAGACTTGCTTTTTTCATTGAGCGTTTATATATTATGTGGTGGTGGTGCGGCTCTCTGTATTTTCCGGGGTTGTCCTTGTGGCTTTTTGTTCATCTGCAGTATGAATTGAGCTGAGGGACTTCACAGTGAGGTAGACCAAGAGAGTATCCACACTCACACCCCTAGTCAGTCGTGGCTTGCCTGTGTTTTCTACAGGTGTCCCATCCCCTGTAATCAGGCCAGAGGGCCTCCTGCCATGCCTTGTTCATGCTGTACATTCTGTTTAATAATTTCACAGTTGCTTTCATACTATCCAAAACACTGAATTTTACATATTTTTGTTCTTGGTTTGGTAGGCCAAATCTTAAGCTGAATCTTGGTGTGTCGACTTCTTCATCTCAGTGAAGTCCTGTTTGTATTAAGGAAAAAGTCAGTTACTGAATTGTGGAGCATGTTCTGCTATCACCTTTAAGAGATGTTCTCTAAATATTTTCTGTCCTGAACAATGATTTTGTGGTCAAATATACATGGTGCAACTTTCTACTTTTTCAAAGAGAGGACAATAAGGCAGCTTATTCAGTGTAAGTACTGACCAAGCAAAAGTTAGAAATAACATAGTCTACAATACAGGAGCATCCAACTTGAGAGAAAACATAGTAGGAAAAACTCTGGGATGCATTGTCTTATTGCATTTCACCTGCCTTGGAATGGTGTCAGGTGCATGCCTTGCTATCCAAAACTCCTAAGTTGATCCCTGCTCAGGCCGTGAGGACATGCTCTGTGCCTGGGTCCAGGAATGTTGGAGTGAACACACCATGCCCACTTCCCCCAGCATTTTGCCAGCAAGCAATATCCTCTCTCATCACTGAGGGGAGAAATTCCTAGCAATGAGTCAAGACTTTGTGAAAAGTCCTTGTGAAATGATGGACAGAGAAACACAGATGTATGGTTCTTGATGGTTAACCAGCCTTGTCTCCAATGGAAAATGATAGGCACAAGACAGAATATTAAACAGTGTAAAATCATAATGAGCTACCTGGGAACTTAGAAATGATAGGAACGTGTCATATTGTGGGGAAAATATTCAGTGCATAAGGGGAAGAACACATGTACCGGATTCAGTATAAAATCAGCAAGATGAGATGGGAAGACCTGGTGAACTTAGAATTCTGAAAACTATGAGACCAAGAGACTCTTTGCTTTGATGGCTTCTCTTTGGAATTACACTCTGACTTTTTTCACCACCTTTTTCAGCACTTTATCCCGAGTGAATTTACTCTTGTTGTTTTTGTTTCCTTGATCTGCTGATGTGATTGGAAATATTCAGTTTTATTGTTGTTGTTCTTTGATTTTGGGGTTTTTTCGGGGGGTGGGGGGAGGCAGGGTCTTGCTTTGTAGTTCAGGCTGGCCCTGACTCATTATGTAGACCAGGCTAGCCTCAAATGCTCTGCAATCTTCCAGTCTCTACCACCCATATGCTGGAATGATAGACATGAAACATGACAACTGACACTGTTATATGTGGTACTGTGAATCAAACTCCGAACTTGCACTTGCAAGGTAGACCCCTGAACCACTAAGACAAAGCCCAGCCCACCTTATGTTTTCTTGATCAATTCAGCTTTGCAAAGGGCCACAAAGGACATGGGTCAGGTAGAGAGAACAAGGAAGATCTGGCCACATATAAACCTTCCAGATGGCTCCTTTCTGTGGGATGGTGCTGGGAAGCAACATTCACTGTGTTGGAATTCCTGACTCTGAAAACATGCTGCAGAGGCTAGTGTGGGTACCACAGTGGGCCTAAGAGGGTTTCTCTGCAACCATTTGAATGTGGCAAACACCACAGGGCAAATACATCATCCCATGGATCTAAGAGGAGCATGTAAAGATATCACAATCACCACCCAAATTTCTTAATTCTCTAGGCCCGAGCACAGGCTTACCAGGTCTCTCTCTCTGACCTTCAGCAACCTTTCCCTAGTGTCTCAACCTTACTGGTTCCCAAGAATGTACTGGTGCATCTCAGGCACTCAGTTTAGTTGGAGTGAGCTCTGGGACCCACTTGCTTTTGGAAAGGCCTTACACGGTGCAGAATCCTGCCAGTCACTCCTGTCCATCTTACCCAGAGTTCCAGTGAAATGCGCCTGAGTTGGGGTACACATCTGTTGAAATCCAAAAGCTTTATCTGTCTGTAAGACATGCTGAGCTTCTCACATTCCTGTCTCCCCAACACTGCTGTTGTGGTAGTGCCTGCTCTGAGCCCATCTTCCTATCTTTTTGAACAAATATAGATGCTTTTTCCTTTTACCATGTTTTGTATACTTCCTCTTCTTAAATACTCCATACAAGATCCTGGAGTCCATGTGGGATGTACCTTCAAGCATGATGTATCAAAGAAATATTTGGACATGATAGATATATTGTGAAGAGAGAAATGGAATATAGACATGCCAAACACTTGTACAAACTCCTCGGATGAATGCAGTCAGTATGTGTTTCCAAGTGCCCTGAAATAAATAAAATAACTTCCTGAGTAAACACGTAAATAAAATGGCAAGTGGGATTCTGGGAAGATGGCGGAATGGTAAAAGCTGGAGGCCACTGCCTCCATAGAAATTGTTCTTAAACCTGAAAACACCAGTTGTGGGGAAAGAAAGGAAGGACAGCAGAGAAATCTAGATCGTTGAGATAAGAAGCAAACATTGATGAAGGCCAAAGAAAGAAGAGAGACCTAGGGAGCGATCTGTCCCTTCTACCCTCCCCCCAGAGGGGGAGGGGCGGTCCACCCTGCCGGACCTCGCACAGGTGCCCCAGCACAGGAACCGAGCTACTGCCTACAGCGCACAGCCGGCCTCTGGGACACAGGTGCACGGCGAGAAGCAGAACTGCACGTCAGACCTCCTGCAGCTGCAGTAAAGGGCTTACACTCCCAGATCTGGACTTGCGGGAGAGGGCAAAGGGCCAGCGCGAGGAAGCCCTGCCCACAGCCCGCTGGGACGGAGGATCCGCGCTACCAGGAGAAGAGGTCTCCGAACCCCTGTGGGATTGACCAACATCGTCTCCACCACAGCGAACCGGCGACCCCAAGACCTCCAGCCCTGGGATGCTCCAACTCTGGACTCCACCTGGGACCCCCCACTTCCCGCCATGCTGAAGGGGGTGAGCCCTGCTCCGAGAGGGGGAACCTGGGCATCCGTGAGTTTCTGGGTACAGCGCCACCTACAAGACACTGGGCTCACATCAGGGGAAAGACTGTAACTTCACAGCTTTTTCCCTGTGGCCTATAAACTTCAAACTGTGTCTAGCCCATAACGGAATCAACGGTTCCTTGCCTCCAGCTGGCTATTAGTGGACTCAATCTTACCCTATTCTGTTTTTATCTCTACTTGTTTTATTTAGGTCTGTGTTTTTGTTATTCTTCTTGCCGCTTTTCTTTTTCCTCCCTCCCTTTTCCTCTCCTTTTTTCCCTTCATCTCTCCCTTTTCTCTACTCCGTGCCCACTCTACCAGTCTTCATTTCTCTATTTCATTGCATCCTTTAATCTTATTACTAATCTCTTCCTCCTCTATCTTTCTGCCACCTAACTCCTTGGTAACCCTTTCACTTCTAAAAGATGATGCTTGAATGGTGTCAATATATCCGTGGATAATTTTAAGTCTGGGCATCTGATCATAGTTCTGGCTTATGAGGTTGGAGGGGTCAGAGCAATAACTACCAGTTTACCATCTCTTGGGATATGTTTCATACTGTTAATGCTTAGTGCTTTTCTTGGATTGTGTTTGAAAACATTAAGACTTAGTGCTAATCTTAAGGGACCTAAATATTAGGAAGAAAGAAACTTGCAACAAACATCACCAGATAATAGGGCAACTACAAAGGCAAATACAACAGCAGAGACAAAAGCTCAGAAATGAGGAAGAATTCAAAATCTCAAATGCAGAGATCCTCACCCCAAGGTAATATGAGGGGAAAAGAAATGGAAAAATCTGAAACTCAGCCACCAGGACTCTCCAAGGTAGTAACTAGAGAAGACCTAATACAATAGAAATCAGAACTGATTTCTGAGATGAAAACAGAGATACTGGACATAGTTAATGGCATGATTAATAAAGACAAAGAGGAAATCAAGGATCTAATAGAAGTGGAGATAGAAAAAGCAATGGAACCTCTTAAGCAGCTATAAATAGAAACCCAGGCAATCAAAAAAAGAAAATGAAAGTTTATGCAGTGGAATAAGCACTATAGAAGACCAAATCTCAGATCTAGAGGACACGATTGCAGCCTATGAACAGGAAAGATATAATTTATGGAAAAAGACAAAAGACCATGAGAAATCTATTCAACAGCTCCTAGATGATTCAAAGAAGAATAATGTAAGGCTGATTGGAATTACTGAGGAAGCAGGTGATGATACAAAAGACATAAAAAATTTGTTCACAGAAATAATAGCAGAGAACTTCACAGACAAAGAAAGAAAATTAGACATCCAGATACAAGAAGCATACAGAACTCCACAGGGCCAAAACATACAAAAACCCACACCTAGGCATATAATTATAAAAGTTCCATATATGAAAATAAAGAATGAAATATTAAAAGCAGCTATGGAAAAGAAAAAAATCACTTACAGAGGGAAGCCCATCAGAGTCACAGCAGATTTCTCCACCCAAACACTCAATGCAAGAAGAGCCTGGAGTGAAGTGTTTCAAACCTTAAAGGACAACAACTTCCAACCCAGGCTGATTTTCCCTTCAACGTTATCTCTGAAAATTGAGGGGGAAATAAAATACATTCATGACTAAGAACATCTTAAAAACTTCATGCATACAAAACCTGCACTACAAAATATTCTAAAGGATATCTTAGAGAAAAAAAAAATGAAACTTATAAACCCATGAGACCCAGAAGAGTCATCCCACTGAGCCAAACAAGAAACTGATGGGAAAAAAAATCAAAGAATAAAAGAGCCTAGAACAGGAAATCATGACAGCCCTAAATCTGTCCATATCAGTCATAACTATTAATGTCAATGATCTCAATGCACCAATTAAGAGACACAGACTGGCAGAATGGATCAAAAAGCAAGATCCTTCAATTTGCTGCATACAGGAGACACACCTAATCCAGTCAGAAAGCCACAGACTGAAAGTAAAGGGATGGAATACAATTCTCCATGCAACAGGAAACTGAAAAAAACCAAGAGTAGCTATCTTATTTGCAGACAAAATAGATTTTAAACCAAAACTGATTAAAAGAGACAAAGATGGTCACTATATTCTCATACAGGAAACTATCCAAGAGAAAGAAATAACTGTCTTAAATATTTATGCCCCAAACTCAGATGCACCCAGCTATATAAAACAAATATTAATTGAAATGAAAAGCCAGATAAGCAGCAATACAATAATAGTAGGGGACTTTAATACCCTAGTGTCACAAATAGACAGATCGGCTGGACAGAAAATCAATAAAGAAGTGCTTGAACTAAACCAAACTCTTCAACAAATGGACTTAATAGATGCCTACAGAGTATATCACCCCTCTAAGCGAGAATTTACATTCTTCTCAGCTGCTCATGGATCATTCTCCAAAATAGATCATGTACTAGTTCATAGAACAGGTTTAAGTAAATGCAAAGAAATTGAAGTTATCCCCTGTATACTCTCAGATCATAGTGCCTTGAAACTAGAGATGGAGAGCAAAAAAATTCCCAAGACTTTCACAAAGTCATGGAAATTGAACAATACACTACTGACTAACCAATGGGTCACAGCAGAAATTAAAGATGAAATTAAACAGTTTCTACAATTGAATGATAACCCCAGTACAACGTACAGGAGTTTATGGGATACAATGAAAGCAGTTCTACGAGGGAAATTCGTAGCCATGAATGCATATATCAAGACAACAGAGAAAGCTCAAACTAACAATCTAATGCTGAACCTTAAACTACTAGAAAAACAGAAGCAAAGCAGACCAAGAGCTCATACAAGGGAGGAAATCATAAAGATCAGAGCAGAAATTAATGCAATGGACACTAAGAGAACGATACAGAAAATCAACAAATCAAAGAGTTGGTTTTTTGAAAGGATAAATGAAATTGACAGACCCTTAGCCAACCTTCTCAAACAAAGAAAAGGCTCAAATCCATGATATTACAAATGAAAAGGGGGAAACCACTCCTGACCCAGCTGAAATACAGAGAATAATAAACACATATTTTGAAAATTTATATTCCAATAAAATGGGAAATATAGAAGAAATGGATGAATTCCTAGATACATACGAACTTCTGAAGTTGCACGAAGAGGATATAAAAATGTTAAACATCCCAATATCAATCTGTGAAATTGAAAATGTAATAAAAAACCTACAGACAAAAAAAAAAAGCCCTGGGCCTGATGGCTTCACCACTGAATTCTACAAAACTTTTAGAGAAGAGTTAACACCACTACTCTCCAAATTCTTCAATGAAATTGAAAGGGAAGCAGCACTACCAAACTCATTTCTGGAAGCAACCATCACCCTGATTCCAAAAGCAGAGAAAGACCCAACCACAAAAGAGAATTACAGGCCAATCTCCCTAATGAACATTGATGCAAAAATCTTCAATAAAATACTAGCAAACAGAACACAGAGAGTCATCAAGAAAATCATACACCCTGACCAAGTTGGATTCATCCCAGGGATGCAGGGATGGTTCAACATACGTAAATCAATAAATGTAATACACTACATCAACAGACTCAAGAACAAAAACCATATGGTCATCTCAATACATGTGGAAAAAGCATTTGACACAATCCAACATCCATTTATGATCAAAACCCTGCAGAAAATTGCAATAGATGCTCTGTATCTCAAACTAATGAAAGCTATTTATGAGAAACCAACAGCCAGCATTACCCTAAATGGTTAAAAACTGAAACCTTTGCCACTAAGATCAGGTGCAAGACAAGGATGTCCACTTTCACCACTTCTGTTCAATATTGTGCTGGAAACATTAGCCATAGCAATTAGGCAAGACAAAGAAATAAAAGGAATAAATATAGGAAATGAAGAAGTTAAACTGTCATTATTTGCTGACGACATGTTTCTCTATCTAGAGGATCCTAAAAACTCAACCAAGAGACTGCTAGACCTAATTGCCAAATTTAGTAGTGTAGCTGGATACAAGGTTAATGCTCAAAAAATCATTAGCCTTCATATACACAAACAACAGATTCACTGAGCAAGATATTGAGGAATCAATCCCCTTCACAGTGGCATCCAAAAAACTGAAATATCTGGGGATTAATCTAACAAAGGAGGTGAAAGACCTCTACTCTGAAAAGTATAGCACTCTGAAAAGGGAGATAGAAGAAGATACCAGAAAATGGAAAGACATCCCTTGTTCCTGGGTTCGGAGAATCAATATCATCAAAATGGCTATACTCCCACAATTACTATACAGATTCAACACAATCCCAATTGAACTCCCAAAGGCAGAAAAAATAATTCAGAACTTCATCTGAAATCACAAAAGACCAGAATAGCAAAAGCAATTCTAAGCAATAAGGATATGATGGGGATATTACGATCCCCAACTTGAAACTGTACTACAAAGCCGCTGTGATAAAAACCGCATGGTACTGGCAAAGCAACAGACCCGAGGACCAGTGGAGTAGATTAGAAGACCCAGAAACAACTCCAGACACACTAAGCTATCTCATTTTTGACAAAGGAGCCAAACACCCTCAGTGGAGGAAGGATAGCCTCTTTAACAAATGGTGCTGGAAAAACTGTACTTTAACCTGCCAAAGACTAAAGCTAGACCTAGCTCTTTCACCGTGTACTAAAATAAGATCAAAATGGATTAGGGACCTAAATATTAAAACAGACACACTAAACCTGCTACAAAACAGGTTAGGTAAAACTCTTGAAGACATTGGTTTTGGGAAAGATTTTGTGAACAAATCCCCCATAGCACAAGAATTGGTAAAAGAAATTGATAAATGGGATCTGATCCTATTGAGAGGTTTCTGCACAGCAAAAGAAACCACCAGCAAAGTGAAAAGGCAACCAACAATATGGGAAAGAATCTTTACCAGCCACCTCTCAGACAAAGGGCTACTATCTAGAATATATAAAGGACTCAAAAAAATCAATCCACCCAAATTTAAAGACCCAATTCAAAAATGGGCATCTGAAATGAACAGATATTTTTTAGAGGAAGAGGTAAGAGCAGCTAAGAAGCATATGAAGAAATGCTCAACATCATTAGTCATTTGAGAGATGCAGATGAAAACAACACTGAGATTTCACCTCACTCCACATAGAATGGCTGCCATTTCAGATTCAGCCAACAGCAAATGTTGGCGAGGCTGTGGAGAAGAAGGAACCCTTCTCCACTGTTGGTGGGGATGTAGACTCGTACAACCCCTGTGGAGAACAGGTTGGAGATTCCTCAAAAAGCTAGGATTGGAGGCCCCATTTGACCCAGCCATCACTCTGCTAGGTATATACACACAAAATTAAAAGATTCATATCACAGTGACATATATGCACCTATGTTTATAGCAGCCCAGTTTGTGATTGCTAAATCTTGGAAACAACCCAAATGTCCATCAACTGGAGACTGGATAAAAAAGCTGTGGTTCTTCTACAGAATGGAGTATTACTCTGCCATAAAAAATGATAAGTTTGAATCATTTATACTTAAATGGATGTACCTTGAGGACATCCTTATAAGTGAAATAAATAGGTCACAGATCTGTAAATATCGTATCTTTTCTCTGGTATGAGAAAATAAAGATATAAGTGAGTTCTAGAATGTATGTTATATATTGTGAAATAGAAAACACTCAAAGCGTAATGGAGTGAAGGGGGAAAAATAATGAGATTATAACAAAAAGAAAGGAAACAAAGTTTATGTATATTAGGGGTGGGGGTAGTAGGGTGGGCAGGGTTAGGGGAAAAAATGAGAATTAAGTTGCGTCATATATGGGTACAAATTCTCATTGTTGAATGCAATCATGATGTATATATGTAATGTACCAATAAAGATTTCAATTTAAAAAAATATAGATAAAATGGCAAGAGCTATGCCATGTGTTAGATATAAGCGCTGTATTTTTGAGTGGATAAACAGCAGAGCACCTTTCACTTTAGTCATATATTCTGAAAGGTAAAGTGATGTGAGCCTGTAAAACTTTAATGTGCATTTTGATTACCCTGTTACTTTTTTTTTGAGATGGGGTCTTGCTTTGTAGTTCAACCTCAAACTCAGCATCCTCCAGCCTCAGCCTCCCAAGTGCTGGGATTAAAGGTGTGAACCACCACACCCAGCACTGTTATATGTATTTTCTGGGGGTCGATCTCGGGACCTTCCATTTGCAAGGCAGACACCGGGACCACTGTGCTAAATCCCTGGCCCTGGTACTACCATTTGTATTATATACTGACTTGTAGCTAGGCTGGTAACAACCACTACCTCTGATCAATCTTTTTCAAGGTTTCTGGGTTGTTTTTGGCACAGCCATCCTGTCGGCCTAACTTCAGGAAGTATTATAAGCAGAAATTGAGAACAAGCTAACTTTTGTATTCCATTACCTGGTGATGTCCAAGTTCCTATACCCTTATCTGTGTTGCCTAATTTTAGGCCTTACTTTAGTAAGAACAATTTTGGGACACCTTAGTTAGAATTCTAAAACACTTCACATTCCTCTCAGCAGTCTTATATTGGTAACTCCTCTACTTTGGACTTTTTTTTTTAAGACAGGGTCTCTCTTTGTAGTTCAGGCTGGCCCTGAGCTCACTATGTAGCCCAGGTGAGCCTCAAACTTGGCAGTCCTCCTGCTTCTGCCTCCTGAGTGCTGGGATTACAGGCCTGAGCCACAACACCCGGCACTGTGATATGTGGTACTGATTGCTGGTGAGTGTGAATCACCATGCCTGGCGTTGTGGTATGTGGTTACTGGGGATCAAATCCAGGTCCTTGCACTTGCAAGGCCGGCGCCAGAACCACTGAGCTATAGACCTGGCCTTATCCCTTGGATTTTTGTAAATATTCACCCACTGACTCTCTGTGAGTCAATATTTAGTTCATTCTTTGTTCATTTACCAGAGAGTTGACCCTTATTATAATACACCTTTAAAAATTATTTGTATTGTTTTACTTTTCTGTATAGCAAAATGCTGTGTATATGTATGGTATATCCTATCCTATTTGGCCTGAAATTTACCTCTCAGTTACATTCTCTGAGTTCTCAGTGCATGCATACACTCATCATCTTTAGAGTTGCTAAATGAGCAACATGCATTATAAAGAGCTAAAATAAGCCATAAGAAAGACCTGGATTTTTGGCCTGGTGAAATGCTTATGCAATGACCTAGAAACCTAGTCAGAATCGAAGAATACAGCATTAAAAATATTGTTTTTCAGTTAGGTTTCTGTCCCTCAATTGGTATGAAGTCTTAGTTTGAAAATTGGGAGCCTTAGAAATGCCTGGCCTTGGCTGACTAAGAAGTTTGGATGGCAGTCTGGACTAATGTTTATTAAAAATGCAAAAGTAGGCAGAGAAGCAGAGCTGCACCTTTTCAGTGTCTTACTTCCTCCACATGGCCACAGTTTCAGTCACAGAAGGAGAATGACTAAAGACATGTTCTTTGGTGCCTTTGTCAGCTTCTGAGACACAGGCAACACTGCGAACGACCATAGCAAAGATTTTAAAATGTCTTTTTTAAAAAAAAAAAAAAACACCTTATTTTTTAAAAAATAAGGTGACTCACCCTGCT
>PVIR01027890.1:11603-22581 GCA_004026965.1 Petromus typicus
ATTAAAAGACTCATATCACAGTGACATATGTGCACCCATGTTTATAGCAGCCCAATTTGTGATTGCTACATCTTGGAAACAACCCAAATGTCCATCAACTGGAGACTGGATAAAAAAGCTGTGGTTCTTCTACAGAATGGAGTATTACTCTGCCATAAAAAATGATAAGTTTGAATCATTTCTACTTAAATGGACATACTTTGAGGATATCCTCATAAGTGAAATAAATAGGGCACAGATAGGTACGTATCACATCTTTTCTCTGGTATGAGAAAATAAAGATGTAAATGAGTCCTAGAATTGTATGTTATATGTTGTGAAATAGAAAATGCTCAATGTAAAATAGGGATAAGGGGTAAAAATGATGAGATTGTAACAAAAAAGTAAGGAAACAAATTTTATGTATATGGGGGGGGTGGTAGGGTGGGTAGGGCTATGGGAAAAAATGAGAATTAAGTTGTGTCTTATACTGGTACAAGTCCCCATTAAGGAGAGCAATCATGATGCTTATATGTAATGTACCAATAAAGATTAAAAAATTAAAAAAAAATAAGGTGACTTTCTTGCAGGGCCAAAATCTTCCTCCACCCTGCTGGGACCTAGTGGAGGTGTATTGGAGGTCTATTATCAATTGTGTGGGCCTTAGAAGTCTACATGGTGCTTGTCTTGGAAACATAGCCCCAGCATCTCCTGCCATGGTAGCCATGGAGGTCATTTGGCTTATTTGGTAGAAAGTTGGTGCTGTTTTTGATGGTAAAGGATATTAGGGGGTGAAATAATAGATAGGAGGGGTGTAGAAGTTCCTTTGCCCAAGTCAGTCCAGGAGTCGTCCAGACATAAACATATTTCACTGTTCTGTGATCATTAAATTAGTCTAGTGATGCTGAATATAAAAGAGTTGAGAAGTTAGAAACTGTGAAGAGCAAGAAAATTTCAATCCAATCCAAATCTACCGCTTAGATGTGACAGCTAGTACTTCTATTTCATTTTGTTTTCTTTTTTTTTTCCCTCAGCTACAAGTGTTTCTTCCTTCCTTTTTGATATAGAGATTTTCCATTTCTTACAATCTTTTCAGAAACAACCTTGGGAAGACCTGTTTTCTTTTCTTTTCTTTCTTTCTTTCTTTCTTTCTTTCTTTCTTTCTTTCTTTCTTTCTTTTTTGAGACAGGGTCTTGCTTTGTAGTTCAGGCTGGCTCTGAGCTCACTATGTAGCCCAGGTGAGACTTGAACTCACAGCAATCCTCCTGCCTTTACCTTGGAATGCTGGAATTACAGTTTCCCTAAATTGTCCGATCTGGACCACAACTTGTGACTTTCCTTCTCTCCAGGCCTCTTGTTATGTCTGACTTTATTTTCTATTTTATTCCACAAGAGTTTTACACCTGTTGCAATACTTTTCACAAGGTCAATATTATTGGCTTTTGCTTTTGGTATGATAGCCTAGATTCTTGGATGACTCTTGGTAAGCTCTTAGGTTACTGGTTTGAGTCCAGCGGAGCTTGCCTAAATGGGAAAATCACTGCTAATACATATTACCAACATGAGGTCAAGAGTTTTTGAAAACAGGTTATGAAGTGATAGAAAAACACAGCTCTTAAGAAAATAGAGTGATATGACAAAGGAATGCGGTGGGCGTATCTCCACTTAGAGTAGATGGCTGCATTCTATTCCTTTTTCTTTCTTTCTTTCCTTCTTTCTTTTTTTAAGACATGATCTCTTGTTTTGTAGTAGTTCAGGCTGGCCCTGAACTTCCTATGTAGCCCAAACTGGCCTTGAACTCCTCCTGGCAATCCTCCTGTCTCAGCCTCCTGAGTGCTGGAATGACAGGTATGCACCACCCTGCTTGGTTTAGATTCAGTTTTTTCAGGAATGATGGATAAAGCCAGTAAATATGATCCGATGTGATTCTGATGACCTTGATAAGGCTTCTTCCCAGTTTTTCGATGTGTTGTGCATTAGTGACAGGGACTTTAATCACTATAAAGTATAAATAATGTTTGCTATTTCACTTCTTGTAGTTTCTCCTAGAGTCTCAAAACTAGTCTCAGAATAAGAAAGCTCTAGTGCAAAGGACTGGTGGGGTCCAGAAGTGCCAGTACAAGAGTATGGACAACAAATATACCAGGTTGAGGCCTTCAGCATGTAGACTGAAGGCCTCTGTTCACCGAAACCTTCCCCTCCCAAATTCAGAGAGCGGTTCCCTTCCTCTCTGTGGCCTTCTTGCCTTTGGCCCCCTTTACCTAGAGGTCTTGGGATTTTTTTTTTTTTTTTTAAGGTTCTTTTTTTGAGACAGGGTCTCACTTTGTGGTTCAGGCTGGCCCTGAAATCAGCCTCCAACTCACATCACAGCAATCCTCCTGCCTCTGCCTCCTGAGTGCTGGGATTATAGGCATGAGCCACCACACCCGGCACTGTGGCATGTGGTACTGGTTGCTGCTGGGGTGAGTCTCCACGCCCAGTATTGTTATGTGGTTACTGGGGATCGAACCTGGGTCCTTGTGCTTGCAAGACAGGCGCTGGAACCACTGAACTATATCCCCGGCCCAGCTATATCCCCGGCCCTAGAGGTCTTGGGATCTTATCCTCAGGATTCAGTCACTGTAGGGCTTTGCTTTGCTCACAGACAGAGTGCCAGTGCTATTAATGGAAAGGCAGTGGAACCATAATTCTGAATGAAGATTTGGAATGGACCTCCCTCCAGTACAGTATGCCCTACATAACTATGGAGGCTTCTGAGTTGACACAAATAACCAGGAATGTTATATTCTAAGGAAACACAGCTCAGCATGAAGATAAGACCATGATGCCAATAGCAGTGTACAGTGAGTAATGTAAACAATAAGTGCATGTAGTGTGGTGGACAGCAGTAGGATCCTCTCCATCTTTCCTAAGCTGTAAGAAAGAGATGAGTTGAGAAGCTATAGAACCATCACAAGCTCTGGTTCTCCTTTTGTAGGGGTGAGGTGCATAATAAAGGGAAATCCCAAAACATGCGCCTCCCAAAAGAATGATTGTAATACTATTTAGTATTTAGTAGTTGAAGCTACTGTCTAGCAGTCCTTAGTCAAATGTTCTGAGAAAATTTTGATATGAGTCAAAAGAAAGAGAAGGTGTGAAGGCTAGGAGAGACTTGGTCTGACAGGGAAGTTGCTATAGTATAAAACAAAGCTTAGAGAAAGTTCTGGTGCCTTGTTTAAAGTCATCTTTTTGCTTGCATATGTTGGATTATGGAGGACATCTGGTTTGGTGTAGGGCAATGGAGAGGCATTACCCAATTGTGTTGGATGGTGGATTGTAGTTGACTTTGGTTTTCAATTCCTTTTACAGGATATATGCTTTATTCAAAATATAGGCCATGAAAAGATTTATGCTTTATGTTCTCAATACTGAGGTTTTGTAGTATCCACATACTACATATAATTTGACTACAATATTTTTGGAATAGAATTCCCTATAGAGAGGAAAAGGAAGGTTAGTGGAAGATGGAATGTTTACAAACCCTATGGTTTAGTCTACAGCAGTGATGGCAAACCTTTTAGTGCTTTCAGTGATACATACGTCCCACTGTGGCTTGTGTGCCATAAGTTTACCACTACTGATTTATACTAATAATAGCCTACATCCATTCTGGATTTACAGTATGACAGATAGTGTCAAGAACTTTCTCCATGTGCCCTCTTTTAATCTTCACAGTGACACAGAAGCACTGGTATTTTAACTATTTTCATTTTACATGTAAGGAAACTAAGACTTGGGTCATCTTGGGTCATTTCATACATGCTGTAGACTTCATCTTTTCATACTTGTCTGAATGTGAAAATGATAGGAAGTCAGGTGCCAGACTCCATTTGCTCCTGCTAAACATCCTTCCAGAAATGCTGTGTTCAGACACATTTCAGATCTTTGTTCCCTTCCTTATTTCCTTCCTTCTTTCCTTCCTTCCTCCTGTTTTGTGCAACTAGGCAGTAAACAAAGATTCTTTGCTTCCCACTACATCTCTAGCCCCGTTTTATTTTGTATTTGTATTTGTTTGTTTTGGGTTTTTTTTAGGTTTTGTTGAGACAGGGTTTTGCTTTGTGGTTCAGGCTGGCCCTGAGCTCAGCCTCCAACTCACATCACAGCAACCCTCCTGCCTCTGCCTCCAGAGTGCTGGGATTACAGGCGTGAGCCACCACGCCCGGCACTGTGGTATGTGGTACTGGTTGCTCCTGGGCGTGAGTCTCCACGCCCAGTATGGTATGTGGATACCGGGGATCAAACCCGGGTCCTTGTGCTTGCAAGACAGGCACTGGAGCCACCGAGCTAACTCCCCGGCCCTTATTTTGTATTTGTGACAGAACCTTACTAAGTAACTAGGTTGTGCTACTTGAGCTCAAACTCATAATCCTCCTGCCTTGGCCTCCTAGAGTTGTGGGACTGGAGGCATGCACCCTCAGAGCTGGCAGGTTTACTTCTTTTCTGAGCAGAAGGCTTGCTCCAGGGTAGTCTAACATTTCTCTGCCTGAATGAGATGAGATGTACCAAATGGCCAAGACAAACAGCATTAGATGATCACCTGAAAAAACATAAAATAATTTTTCTTAAACATTAGAAGAGATTACTTTGTTCTAAATGAAGACCCTGGATGACCATACTACCAAACTACTGATTAATAAGGCTTTTCCACATGTACATCTGTAGGAGGCTTAAGAAATTTGTTTTTGGAAAACACTGTATGCTCTTGATTCCTAACAAACTAGCTTTGAGGAGCACACATATCTAAAATCTGTAGGACAGTTCATTGGAAAGCTACTTATTTGCTATGTGAGATGTTTGGGGTGCATTTCTTAAACTTATGGCAAATGAGGATAAGGAGAAAGTAGATTCTATTTGGCTGGTGGCCGGGATGGAGGTGGAGAGCTTCTGGGTTGAGTGGGCAGACTGTTGGACTTCCGTGTCCCCATTTATCTTCTTGAACTTTCTGGAGAAGGTGAAGGTTGACACATACACCTGGAAAAGGTAGAACATGTGTAGAATATCCTTTTTGCTGCCTAGATATTACAGGAATGTGAAATGCTGCTCCTTAGATCTCCACCTGTCCTGGCCAAAATGGCTCCAAAGTTATAATTTCATAGGTTCTGGCAGTTTAAGGCCTCTATAGAACAGGTCAGGCAAACTCCTATAAGCCACCACCAGCCTGGGGCCCACTAGTGGTCAGGCATCAAAATTGTCTTTACTGAAATTCAGGTGCAATGTGAATCTCTGCTTTGAAGTGTGCTGAAAGGAATGATGCTATGACAGTGTATGGAGCTTGAAGGAGAGGGAAATGCAGCAAACTCAGTTTGGCCACCACTGCTGTTACTGTTAGTGCAGACAGGCAGAAGTGTCTGTGTAAAAAAATGAGAATTGAGTTGTGTCATATTCTGGTACAAACCCTCAATGTTCAGTGCGATGATGATGTGTATTCATAATGTACCAATAAAGATTTAAGGGGAGGAGGGGGAAGAAGTGTCCGTGTAATTCTCCCTGAAAGGTGAAGCTCAGGTCAAAGGGAGGCAGAGAATCTCCACTTGGTGGTGGATCAAAAGAAGACACTGCGTGATGCATGGCATAGAGGTAGGGGAGACCCAGAAAAATCAGTGTGATCCCAGAAAGGATCTCCTATCCACTGAGAAACTGGTGAGAAAGGCTGCACCATTTGATCCTGTTACTCGGCTTCAGTTTAAGTTAGTGGGTGGATCACTTTCACAAACTGCTTTGCAGCCACAACTTTGAATCCCCTGGGAAAATAGGTAGATGGTGAGTCCAATAGCCACATTTCCATCACTGAGTATTCCTTTGTTTGTTTGAAACTCGATGTGTGGGGTTTGCTTATTGGCCCAAGTTGAAATATATTTCAGCCAGTACCTTCACCTGCCTCTGCATCTAACCGGTTTTCAGGGAACTCATAAGTAAGAAGACTTGAGGGAGGCTGACCTGGAAGAAAAATCCATACAGAGTTGCAAATGCAGGCATATGTGTGGGTGTGTGTCTGTGTGTCCACACAGATAGACATAGATATATGTACTGCAGCAATTTTTTGTTTGTCCATTTAGAAGTAATTCCACTTTAAGGAAAGGTTACCAGTTCCCACTGTTTGACGTATGTACACTAACAAACTCAGAAATTTATTGTTCTTATTTTTTGTAGAAATGATATGGCTCTTAGAATCTTATTTTAATTCTTTTAATTAGATTCTTTATTGGTACATTTTATATGCACTCATGATCACAGTTAACATTGAAAAATTGTACCAGAATATGACATAACTTAATTCTCACTTTTCCCATTCCCCTACCCACCCTACAACTCCCCACAGCCCATATATACATATGCTTAATTTTCTTTTTTGACATCACATTTCTTTCTTTCCGCTTGTTACTTACCTCTACCCTTTTCCCTTTGAATATTTTCTATTTCACAATATCTATCATATATTCTAGAACTCATTTACATCTTCAGGTTCTCATACCAGAAAAAAGATACATATTTACACATCTGTGACCTATTTATTTAATTTATGAATATGTCCTCAAGGTGTAACCATTTGAGTATAAATGACTGAAACTTATCATTCTTTATGGCAGAGTAATACTCTTATCTTATAAGAAAAATACCCTACATTTTCTTTATTTGGTTTCCAGTTGATGAACATTTGGGCTCTTTCCAAGATTTAGCTATCACAAACTGAGCTGCTATCACATGGGTGCACATATGTTGCTATGGTATGAATCTTTTAATTCTTTCAAGTATATACCTAGCAGGGGAATAGCAAGGTCAAATGGGACCTCTCATCTTAGATTTTTGAGGAATCTCCACACTGATCTCCACAGTGGCTGCAGCAGCCTACATTCCTGCCAGCAATGGAGAAGGGTTCCTGCCTCGCTGCAGCATTTGTTGCTGGTTAATTTCTCAATGGCAGCCATTCTTTGTGGAGTGAGATGGAAACTTTGTTGTTTTCATCTGCAGCTCTGGAACGACCAGTGATGTTGAGCATTTCTTCATATGCTTCTTGGCTGTTTTTACTTCTTTCTCTGAAAGTGTGTGTTCATTTCAGATGCTGAGTTTTGAATTGGGTCTTTGAATTGGGGGAGTGATGTTTAAAAGTTCTTTGTATATTCTGAATAGTAACCCTTTTTCTGAGAAACGGCTGGTAAAAATTTTTCCACATATTGTTGGTTGTCTTTTCACTCTGCTAGTGGTTTCTTTTATTGTGCAGAAGCTTTTTAATAGGATGAGATCCCAGTTGTTGATTCCTTTTGCTAGTTCTCATTCTATAGAGGTTTGGTTCATAAAGTTTTCCCTATGCCAATGTCTCCAAGAGTTTTACTTAAACTGGTTTTGCAAAAAGTTTAGTTTCTCTTTTAATGTTTAGGTCTCTAATTCACTTTGACTTTAGTTTAGTGCATGTTGAAAGAGGTGGGTCTAGCTTTGGTCTTTGGTAGGTTAAAGCCCAGTTTTTTTCAGTACCGCTTGTTAAAGAGGCTATCTTTCCTCCATGGAGGATATTTGGCTCCTTTGTCAAAGATAAGGTAGCTTAGTGTATATGGAATTGTTTCTGGATCTTCTAATGTATTTCACTGATCCTCAAGTCTATTAATTTGCCAGTACCACACATTTTTTTTTAAATCACAGTGGCTTTGTGTTGTAGTTTTAAATTGTGGATCATGCTACCCCCTACCATGTCCTTGTCGCCTGGAATTGCTTTTGCTATTCTAGATCTCTTGTGGTTCCAGATGAATTTTTGGATTATTTTCTTTAGACTCATGAAATATGCTGTAGGGATTTCAATGAACATATATAATAATTTGGGGAGTATAACCATTTTCACAATGTAGGTTCTTCGTACCTAGGAACAAAGGATGTCTTTCCATTTTCTGATATTCTCTTCAATTTCCTTTTTTAGAGTACTGTAGTCTGCAAAATAGAGGTGTTTCACGGCATTTGTTAGAGTGATTCCAGCTATTTAATTTTTTTTTGGATACCATTGTGAAAGGACTTGATTTCCCAACTTCTCTCTCAATGAGTCTTATTTATGTATTAAACAGCTATTGATTTTTATATCCCCTTTTATTCCTTTCCCTTCTGCCATCCTGCTATCTCTTAGTCTCATTTCCTTTTATAAAAGATCTATTGTCTTGTTTCCAAGTCTCTGTCTTATTTTGCTCTTTATATGTAATTTGGGTTTCTCATCCACAAGAAAACACATGATATATGAATGGGGGCTTCTTTATTTCACTCAATCTTATGGGATCGAGTTGTATTCTTTTTGCTACAGATTACTCAGGTTTATCCTGTTTTAGGGCAGAATGAGACTCCACTGTCTATCAGGGCCACACTTTGTTTATCCAGTTTTGTGCTGGTGGACATGCAGGCTTCATCTAAGATTTAGCTCATAAACAATGCAGCTACAATCATGAGCATGCATGGGGCACTGTAATCGATGTTTTTAAAGAAGGAAGCGTATCTGTCAGTCAGATCTTCAAACAGTACGTACATGGAGATACTTTCTGCCCACAGCATTGCCTCTGGACCGATCTGTTCAGTGCTGCACTCTTCTTGTCCAGCTCACCCACTGCAGTGAGGCCGTGAGGGTGGTGGTGAAAGCCGCCTCCCATCCTAGTGCAGCCGTACAGCCTACCAGAAAAGGAGGCCTTGACACAAATTAACTGAGTCACTTTTATAAACAGCAATCCCCTCTGGGACTAGGCGTCTCTGTTTGCTTTTTCCTGTCCGTGTAAACCCATTGAACATCCTCAGGACCTATTTTCCTCGTGATTACTATGCATGTATGTATGTATTTTGGTGCATGCTTGCCTCAGAATACAACTGGACTTTTGTTTTGTGGAACTGTTTCAGGTATAGACTTTGTTCATTTTCTCTTATGACCTCTTCTCCTCCCTTGATCTCCTTCTATTTTCTAAGTCTATCTTCTTGTTCCTCAACATTCCACTTGTACTTTTAATTTATATTTGACGTTTCTAATATAAAAAAAGATGAATTTTTGGATTATTGAACTATTTTGGAGTATTTAACTGTTCTGTGTCTGACTTATTTTACTTAGATTTATTTTTAAAATTGATTTTATTGGTACATTTTATATACACAGCATGATCACCACCGACAAGAATTTGTAGCAGTACATGACACGCCTTAATTCTCATTTTTTCCCATTCCCTGCCCTCTCTCTCCAACTCCCTGGCACTATACACATAAGCTTTGTTTCCTTTTACTCAGCTTTACTGTCTCATGTTCCATTCATATGCTTTTAAATGAGACGATTTCATTCTTCCGTATGGCCGAATGGTATTCCATTGTGTATACATTCACCAGGATTTTCTCCTGTACTTCCTATTGTACTACTCAACATGGATTCAGCTTTTGAAAAAAAAAATTCTTGTGGTGAGGAGATGGCTACACAGGTGTTTGTTTAGCCTATCCAGTGTGAGTTTCTTTCACACTTCAATTATTTCTAAAATTTAACCTCGTGTGGGGAAGGAAATATAAAATACGGGAGTGTCTAAAATTTTAATAACACTTTGAAATCCCTAAGTCTTCTTCACAACCCTGTCCCCTTTTAAATACCTGTAGCTTGCCATGGACTCCAGGACCCGTGTACCTTAAGGACTCGGTCTATCACGGATTATATCACGACCAAAAGGCAGATCTTGTTTCTTCTTCAGACATCCCTCCTATGCGACTGATCCTTGAGTCTCCTGGGAAGTAACCTGGTCATCTCAAGACAGCGTGTAAACAGTCCTTGGAAATGCGTGCCTTTAGGATTCACGTTATGCCATTTCACCATTTTAGAACTTGCCTGGCTTGAGTGTGTCTCACACTTCCAGGTGTAGAAAACGAATACACACTGTGAGCTGTTACTGGGTGGAAACTGAATCTGATGCTGATTCTTAGAATGAGGTCTTTGGGGGTCATTAGGGTCAGACAAGATCTTCAGAGGGGATGGTCTGTTGTTACTGAACAGTGGGGGCCTGCCCACCAGGATAAAGACCAGAGGCACCATACTGTACCCTCGGGTTCGTGCCAAAGGATGTCCTTGTGTGCCTCAGCACTCTCTCAGCAAAGGCTAAGGTGAGATCCCTTCAACGTTGGCTTCTAGGGCCGTGAGCCCAAATGAACGTCTATGTAAGGTGCCCGGCTTTGGTTATTTTATTATATCAAATCAAATAACAAATCAAATAAAATAACAATAAAATAAATAAATCAAATAACCAAATCAAATAACAGAGGAGCACTGGGGAGCTTTGTGGCACAAACTGATTGTCAGAAAGTATTTCTCACTGGTTTATGCTGTTAGGCTTAGCTGGGCGGCACCACGACTCTCAATTCATCGGCACTTCATTCATCGTACCAGCGTATACGCTGTGATTCCCCATTCATGCCCCACAGCGTGCGATGCTCCGCTGGGATCGCCACGTTATCTGCTCCCTCACAGCATCTGGTTCTTTGAAAGCAGGGGTTACATGATCCATCCCGCGTTCCACCTCCTAGCACGGTGCCTGTTGTGATTTACTCCCTTCCTTTGGGGACTGCAGCGTGCCTGTGTATTAATACACATGAATGCAGAGTAGGAGTCTGAGCGTCCGCGGGCCACAAAACACACAGAGTGTGGCACAAAAGCCGTTTTGTTTTCATTCCGGTTTCTCCCTTACAACCCATGGAAATTTACCGAGCAGCCCACCTCCGAGGTGCCCCCCGCCCAGATGGCGCAGCAGCGCACCGCGTCCGCGCCTGCGCAGGGCAGCGAGGCGGGGCCAGAGAGAAGCCCCGGGGGAAGGCAACGCGCAGGCGCGGCTGCCCGAGCGCGCGCGCCTCCACCGCCAGTGCTCTCGGCGTTCCAATCGGGACCTGGCTGGACCTTAACTTCCGGGGAAGCGCGGCCACGTTTCTTCGCCTGCAACATGGAGGAGAGCAGCGGGATGAGTAGAACGGTGAGGCGGCG
>PVIR01027891.1:0-22479 GCA_004026965.1 Petromus typicus
ACATCCCTCAAGGGCTATGGTCACCTCTATGTGCCACAGAACTGAAAACACAAATCTGACTGGAATCAGTACTCTGCTTAGATTCATGATGACTAACAGGTGGAACTTATTTGCTGGGGAGTGTGAAATACTTCCCAGGTCCAACTTCACAGTGGAGCTTGTTTGATGGGAGAATGAAATATTTCCCAGTCCATCTCCACAGATCGCTGCCATAGATTTCACAGCTCTCCTGCTTCCCAAGTAGATTGCTGAGATGCTGCCTCACACTGCCTTGGGCTAGGCTGATAACCTAGTTTCTTTGATCAGGTTTCTCTGTAGCCTCATAACTTCTAGACTGTGTAGAACAGCAGGTCTATAAGTAGAATATAATTCTGGATTTATAGAATCTATATTGGCTTTCTACTACTTAATACTTCTGGGACTTAAAAGCACATGACTTTGTTCATGGAGGCCTCATTTTTTTCATCTATTAAACAGGATAAATATAGTTAGAAAAGCAGAACAATACTGCTGGGAAATAAAGACATAGCTAATTTATGTATTAGTCAAGCATCTCCATAGAAACAGAAATAACTGTATTTGTCTACACACATTAAATATACATTAAATCTGTGCTATATGTGTATGAATATTTTAAATATCCACAGAGGGGTGATGAGAGAGGGGAGGGAAGAGAAGAGGAGAAAAGAAAGGAAGGAGAAAGCATGAGAAATGTAGAGTAAAGAAGTGGCTGATACGATTATAAGCTCAAAAGTGAATTTGGAGAATGAGTTTGCAAGCAGGAGACTCCAAGCTTTTGTCAGAGCTTGAAGTTTCAAGAAGCAGGGAAACCCATGGAGTGTCTCCCATCTAAATGATGGAAAGTTCCAAGTCTAAAAACCTCCACTGTTGCTCTTGAAATCCAAAGAGAGGGAATATTTATAATGCTTTGGTTTCTAAGATAATTGCAAAAGAAGTATTGTCCTCTGTTTCACAGGAAGATATATCTATTCATTCTATTCAAGCATCAACTGATTGGGTGAAGACCACCCACACCAGGAAGAGCAGTCTGCTTTGTGCAGTTTATGTATCTGCACAAAGACAATCCTCATAAAAATAATCAGAACAATATTTTATCAATAGCTTCACACTCTATGACCTAGTCAGCTTCTCACAAAATTAACTATGCCAATCTATTCAAAGTACAAGTTTTATTGTGAGGAACATACTAATACTAATCACTCTTTTTAGCTAATCATTAGCCAGATGCCATGATGACTTATAATGTCTCTCAAGTGAGCACTTGTAATCACATTTAAGCTTAAAAACACAGATTTTATAAGGGCTAAGTGTCACATTCAAGAACACACAGCTATTGTAGAGCAAATCTAGTGTTCAGAGCCCCTACATTTTGGCGACAAAATTCTGCTTTTACAACTCAGTTACACTGCCCACCCTCTTCTTTAAATAAAAAGAAAACCGAGAAGTCAAAAAGCAGAATGCACAAAATTCCCTCAGAGTCTGAAGCTTAGCTTCTAGTTGAGTCCCATGACAGTGTGCATGTTTATATATAACCATGTGAGAAACATCTATGCCATTTTTCTGAAGAGTTGAGTAGGTGGCATGTATTTCAACAGCTCATCTCCACCAAATGAGAGCTATAATATATATTTAAAGATGATGTCAGCTTTTCTAAATATACTTCTTAACTGTGCTGGGAAAAATATAAACTGCAGCACTGTAATAATCAACATATAAATAGCTTCCACATCTTTGCCATGCAAATTTGGATAATGATATTATGGAAGAGGACTAGCAAAAAAAAGCCTTCTGTTACCCCTGTCTTTGCTAGCCAGTGAGCAGCTGCCATAGATGACATTTTTAGTTAAAGCCGGCTTAGAGAGTCTTTTATCTCACGGATATAAGCTAAATTCTCAAAATAAAACAATCTGAAACTGCCAATGTTTGACTGGGTTGAATTTGAAATGGTGATATTTAATGCATGGTTTTCTCACAGTTCTGGGGGGGAAAATTCACACAATTTTCCATTGCCCTTTGACAGACTAAACCTCCATGTCTTTTTCTTGTGTGCGTGTGGAGATTTTGTCCAATTGGTAAGATGCAAGACTATTCAGACCTTCATTTCTAAAGCTTAAAATTATTTCTTATGTAATCTTGAGCACTCACTCGGGCTCCTAGATATCACTCTGCTGGATGTACCAAATATCGACCCTGTGAAGGGACACATAGGTTAGTTCTGACAGTGCCCCTGACAGCTGGATAAAGAAACCCTTTGGGGAACTTATTTCACTGTAATGTTGGCAATACTAGATTATACTGGGTAGTTAGATATGGCAGAGATCACAGACAGCTACTTTTTTTAAAATTTCAAATTTGTATTGGTACACTATGAATATACATCATCATTGCATTCAACACTGAGAGTCTGCACCAGAACACATGACTTGATTCTCACTTTTCCCCTTACCCCACCCACCCTGCAACCTCCCACTCCGTATATACATAAGATTTGTTTTCTTTTTTAAATTACTATCACATTCTTTTTCCCCTCATTATTGATCCCTATACCCTCTTTCTTTTTAGATGTTTTCTATTTCACAATATGAACTATACATACAGACAACTGCTTTTAATCTGCTTTGAGATGACTCATTTTGGAATTAGCCATAAATCAAAGTCATATTACTCATTAATTATCAACAAGAGCAGAAGTCTGTTTTTAACTACTGGTTTTGAGTGCCAGGAGTTTCTAATTATGCTAACCAGCTTTAGTGTCACACTTTGATAAACTTGTCTCCATTATAGAAACCTAGAGAAAAAGCCTAAAATCACACCTGTGTCTTTCTGTGAGTAAAATTAAGAAAAAATGATAGAAACAAGTAGCAGAGATTCTCATATTTCCACTTACAGGAATGCATGCTTGCAATTGGAGTCTTTTTTACAAAGTAATGTTGCTTGCTACTAAGCATAGTCAGAGTATGTGTTGATGGAAGGCTATGTATCTATACTGAAATCTATGACTTCTCTTTTGTTCAAGGCAGGCAGAAATGTAAGTGTAATAGAAGAATGAGAACTGCAGGGAACAGAAAATATAGGAAGATTCTTACTCTGTGGGACAGATTTCAGCTCTGCTTTTAACTGTTTCAGTTTGAAACAGTCCCATGGAATAGCAAAAATGTCTTACAAGTAAACTCTGTTTTTCTTTGGTCTGAGCATCATCTCCTACTAAGTTAATTTTTTTTTCCCATGGAAGATATTTCTCATGCTATTTCTTTTTAAATTTACTCCTTCCCATCATGAACAGACACTCTGGTAAATGGGCTGCATATCCTAGCATGAGATTGTTTCTTGGCTTTATTTCTCTATTTCTCAAGTTGGCATAGGCAGGTGAAATGCTTTGGCCAAAAAGATATTAGAAAATTCAGTAGGAATAAACACTTGAAACACACTTGTTTACTGAGGTTTTCTTTGTATGAGCTCTGTTTTTCTTTAAATAAATCAAGATGTTTAAAATGAGTTCATCTCAAGCAGAAGTAATGCCATAGGGATATTCACTGTGAGATATGCCAAAACTGAACAAAACAACTGTTTTCTGTCCTCTTCCTTCTGAGAGTTATATCCTTGGAACCTTAGGCGTGGATTCTATCTGAGTCATTTTATTATTGGTGGGATAAAATGCCTGACATCCACAACTTCAGGAAGGAACTTATTTGGCCTGTATGTTTTAGAAAACTAATTCTTTAGTCAGCTTGTCTTAAGGCAAAAAGCATGGTGCAAGAGTTTGGACAAAACTACTTGTGACATGGCTTACAGGAAGGTCAGTAAAAAGAGAGGAAATGGTGAAGAAAATGGACCTTTCCAGGTCACCTCCCTAGTGACATCAGGGGCACCCTGATGACATCAGGGGCATCCCTTCCCATCAGGGGCACCACCTAACACCATCTTCCATCACTGAGCCCTTTAGTGGATGAAAACATTCATATTATAGCTTTCCCATGATCTGATCTTTAAGGAGGCATTTTTAGATATTTTAGGAAGATATTATCAGCTTTAGTAGACTTTTAAAATATAAGTCATAATTTTCTTCCCTGGACCACTACAGTCTGATTCCTGTCTCTTTATATAAAAAGCATTTAGTCCAGCTCTCACAGCTGTCAGTTCTAACAGTTCTAGCAGTGCTGAAAAAGCCTATATCCAAAGTTTTCTATGACATTCAAGGCAAATTCCTAGCCCCTGTAAAAATAAAAATAAATAAAATTTAAAAGGTTAAACACTGTTAACAAAAAGTAAGTCTCCAACTTACAAATGACATCTTTTCCAGAACAATGTTACTAAGTCAGATTTATTCATAACTCTGATGAAGTGGTTCATTGACAAAGTGAGTCATACACTGTCAGTGCTCTGAGTGAACACTGCACTACTTATACTCTTACACGGTACAGTAAGTACACAGCAGCACAGTGACAATGTCCAGCAGACACCTGAGCTGCTTCCATGGTTTGTTCCCATTTATGAATATTTGTAATTCAAGGTACACTTGTATCTGTAAAAATTTATAACTCAAATGTTCATAAATGGTGGACTTACTGTGTACAGGCATGAGGTAAAACTTCTCATCCTCGCCCCCCCCCCAAAAAAAAAGGAGAAAAAAATGGGGCCAAAGAACCATCCAAACTCTGCAGGGCTCACGTTACATGTGGTAGTTCAATGTCTGCTATCTCGTGTAAGTTTGTCTGTAAGTAAGCTTCAAAAGATTTAACCAATCTAACCTGTATAGTATTGCAGTTTATAGTCCTCCTAGCCTTTCTCTTGCAATGACTTTCTCTTTCTATGTGAGTTTCCTCAGCAGACATTTCATACTTCTGGCTTCACTCTTATAGCTGTATATATTGCTTTCCAAGGTAAACTATCTGGTCTCTTCTGATATCTGGGTGGAAGCTTCTCTCTCACCACATTCTTATATTTTTGCATGTGCAAAAACTAGCATCACACAGATAACAATGATATTTGCTGCTATCTTGAATACTAGGTTGGTCTCCTTTTATTATGGTTGTCGTGGTTTCAGAAGACTCAGATAACTAAGCACTATGTGCCAATTCCCGGGAATCCAATCCCTTTGGCATCCCTTCTTAAGCAGTATGTACTATGGATCTCTCCTCAGTGTGAAGCCTTTCATCTTGCCTTCTCAGCGTGTGAAGGATTGGTTGTTTGGATCCTTTTAAGCCATTTCCCTATTATTTTGATGCAAAATTCAAGGCCTATTAGTGATAGTCTTTTTGAAACTAAGCTTCCATTTTTCCTATCTTTATAGATACTGTTGTTTTGGCAAAACTCAAAATTTATAAATGACTTTTTGTTTGTGGTTTCACTATAGATCTAGCTGAAAGGCACTTACAGTACCCAGTGATACAACCTAAACATCAGACTGCCTTGATATTTTCTATGCAAAATGAATTAGTAAACTGTATTTAATCTCAATATTACACATAGATTTAGGACATAATTGAAATGTAGAAAAACTTCCTGCCGGAGCATAACACAATGTCCTCAAGTCCAACAGTCAATGTTCCCAAATGAAACTTCCCATGTCCTAACTTTTCTGTGTGAATTTCTATCAGCATTCTGACATTTTGACCTCTGACAAGACACTTCTATCAAACTATACTTATGGTATTCTAGGGCTTCATTAGCCAGAAAATCCCAAACTTCTCAAATTCTTCTTGAGAGGCAGTTCCAAAGGCATATGAAATGCATGGTTAGATATAGTCATGCCAGCATGATTCAATTCCTAGTAACAAAACCTGCCTTGCTCATTGTATTCTTTCTGAGATAAAATGCTCGATGTGCACAACTGATAATTAAATCGATAGTCAAATGTGAAACAGGAAGGACATGGTGGAAGTGTTTGCCAGTGGACAGCCATTCACATCATGATGTGCAGGAAGCTGAGAGAAGAGGTATTCAAGGAAGGTAATACTCTTTCAGGTCATGTCCCTAGTGACCCACCTCTTCTAACTAGTCCTCATTTTCTAGTAGCACATTCAGTGACTGAACTAATTGTGTGTGAATCTATTGATAAGTAGAGTGGTCTTGTGATCCAATCATGGCTATCTAAAGCATAATGAACTCCAAAATATTTTACATATGGATTTTATTTGTAGATGAATTTATAAAAATAAAATAATATGCTGGCTATAAAGAATATACTAATAATCAAATTACTGTTTCAAATCAGAGAGATATTATTTCATATAAGACAACCACATAAATTCTCTGGTATCACATCACTTTTATGTGGAAACAATTATTAACAGAGTTGTGTAGCATGAAATAAATCACTAGATCTCACATATAAAATAAGAAGATTTATTCCTAGTCTATAATTTTATGGAAGTGTGTGGCTTCAGGTCCATCTCAGGGGTTTGCACACAGACACACACACACACACACACACACACACACACACATTCTCTCAGGGATAAACACCTACATACATTAGACATACACACATATGTGTCTAGTGTATGTACGTGTCTAATCTTGAGAGAATGTGTGTGTGTGTGTGCATGTGTGCACAAGGAGCAAGACAATTTGTCAGTATTAAGCAATGTGTGGCAAAATACTGAAATAAATTTTACATACTTAACATAAACACTTCTCAACACTTCTTTCTGTTTTCATGGTCATAGATTTGGGTAAAACTCAGAAATCTTTTTTTTTTTTTTTGAGACAGGGTCTCGCTTTGTGGTTCAGGCTGGCCCTGAGCTCAGCCTCAAACTCACATCACAGCAATTCTCCTGCCTCTGCCTCCCGAGTGCTGGGAATACAGGTGTGAGCCACCATGCCTGGCACTGCGGTATGTGGTACTGGTTGCTGCTGGGGTGAGTCTCCATGCCCAGTATTGTATGTGGTAACTGGGGATCAAACCTGGGTCCTTGTGCTTGCAATACAGGAGCTGGAACCACTGAGCTATATCCCTGGCCCAGTAATCTTTTTTTTAAAATTCAAATCTTTATTGGTACATTAGGAAAACACATGATCATCACATTCAAAATTGAGAGTTTGTACCAGAACATGACACAACTTGATTCTCATTTTTCCCTTCCCCCACCTACCCTTCAACCCCCAACCCCTATATACATACGCTTTTTTTCCCTTTTTTTATTGCTATCACATTCTTTTTGCCCTCATTATTTACCTCTACATCCTCTTTCTTTTTAAATATTTTCTATTTCACAATATCAACTATATATCCTAGAACTCATTTACATCTTTACTTTTTATCTTAAGTATATTGACTCATTTTGTCATTAAGTCATCCTGCCTGTCCCTTATTTCCACTCTTATTGTTTTCTTATTCTATTTCTTCCTGACTGTCTTTCAAGCCCATCAAATGTTAGTAACATGATAGAAACTAAGTAATAATTGTGAATTATTAACTAGAAAAAAGGAAGACATGAATTAGAGAATGAATATGTGAGTGAACATATGAATATAAGTCTCTCTAAGGAAAAGTTTGGCAGTTTTTCTATCACTTCTCATGTCTAGGGGCCATCCAGCCTCAACTCTCTGCCAACTCTGGCACAGACTTGCTGTTCAAAACCCCCAGCAGAGCATGTTCAGTTAATAAGTCCAGGAGGGAAGAAAGTATGATCAGGAAGCTGGTAAGAGAGTGGCCCACAGGAGATTGTTAGCAGAAGCTGACGTCCTAACATATAATAGGCAAGAGTTGCCATTCAGAATGATCCCACAGGAGACAGCAGGTTCTTGCTTCAGCCAATTTAGTTTCCAGATCCAAAAGTTATTGGCTATAAATGAAGTTATTTTTGTTTTCAACTGGTTCAATGCAAATGGTAAAGCTAGCTGAGTTAGCGCCTTGTTAACTGGGGTAGCCTGAACTCACAGCATGGAAACATAATAATGAATATATGCCTAAGTTGATCTTTAAAATGTTGGCATTGAATCAAAGTGAAATTAATATTAAGATCGTACAGATGTTATGATATTTTTAAAGTGGCAACAATAAAATCTTTGTACTTGGAAATGAATCTGCTGCAGACCTGTGCCTGGGGAGTGTGAATAATACTCATAATCACTATGGGTTTCATTCCCATGCTGCTTGAATTCACCTTCACTGGTTGTTCTGAGTTGTGGTGTCAGGTGGAGTACACCAAGGAAAACTATGTCTACTTTCCCACTTGCTATCTCCACATGGCTCATTTTCAAGTTGGTGCTTCTGCTGTAGGAAGGTCCTTGTTATGAACAAATGACTTACATTTTTGTTTGGTTTTTCAGTAATGTTGAAACTACCTGGTTTCTTTGTAACTCATCTCTGAGCCTAGTTCTATCTTCCCTTTTGGTGTGATTTCTGTTCATGACTGTGGCTCCTGCAACAGCCTCTGTCTATACCTTGCCTTCTCCCTCCATGCTGACAAATCCAGGAGAGCATTTAAAAATGTCTAAGGACTCCTCTACTCTCATCATTCATTTAGGAAATGCCAGTGGTGTCCTCAACTCCTCTTTTGTCTCTTTAATTTACCAAGGTTTTCTTCTTTAAACTGCTTTTTTACATTAATTCCCTCTATTTTCACCCTAATGCTGGACTGTATTAGTTCATGTGTGAAGAATAAGAGGTAGTCCTTAATCAGTCTGTGCAATTGTAATAAGATTTATGTGTTCTTTTCCAAAACTATACTACTATGGATGTCATTCTCTTCTAATCAATGCTATTTGGGAAATTTTTCAAGTTTTTTCTATCCTTTTCATAAAACTGACTTTAATCAATACTTACTGAATATCCTTATATTCCAGGCACTTTTCTGGGACATAGAATATAAATTCAGGTAGATCACGAAGCCCACAAAAGAGATATTAATCACATAAAGAGACATAAAGGTATAATGGACAAAAATAACAATTCGAGAAAAAGCTTCCAGAAAAGGAAACACTTATATGAGTATGAAAGGATGAAAAGCAGATTGTGCAGTAACAGTAGCAAGGACATTGTAGCAGTAGGTAAGGGGCAGAGATGTAGCTCAGCGGTGCCACAGACTGCGTGGCAAGCTCAAAGTCCTGGGTTTTTAACATAATTCTAGCATCTATAGGGTGGGTTGAAAAGAAGGAGATATTTATTATGTGAAGATGGCTATGAGATAAACAGGTCATGTTAACAGTAATCTACTGTAAGATATTTATTTTTTTGTTGTTGTTTTGTCTTGTTTTGTTTTGTTTTTTAGGTTTTTTGAGACAGAGTCTCACTTTTGTGTTTCAGGCTGGCCCTGAGCTGAGCCTCAAACTCACATCACAGCAATTTTCCTGCTTATGCCTCCCAAATGCTCGGATTACAGATGTGAGTCACTACGCCCGGCACTGTGGTATGTGGTAGTGGTTGCTGCTGGGCTTGAGTCTCCACACCCAGTATGGTATATGGTTACCAGGGATCAAACCTGGGTCCTTGTGCTTGCAAGACAGGTGCCAGAACCTCTGAGCTAAATCCCCAGCCCAAGATTTTTATGCTTTAACACAATAAACGGGTTCTATTTAATATGAAATTTGCATATTTCAAAGAAATAAAAATTTAAAGAAAGACAAATAATATAGCATTATTATTTCAACTTACCAGAAAGAATAATGATGATCAAGATATTAAATATTCCATATTATTGGTGGGAATGTAAAACTAATCCAACCATTAAAGAATCAGTATGGAGACTTCTGAAAGAACTAGAATAATAAATTCTGTCTGATTCAGCTCTTCCCCTTCTAGATATCTTTCCAAGAGAGGTAAAAAAATTAAATTATCTGGCTCCATTGTATCCGCACTGGGGTTGGAGCCCACTGGCCTACAGGCCCATGACAAAAGAGTGCCCAGGGACTGAGTATAAAAACAGAGGGCAGTGCCATGGAGGCAGTGATTGGGACTATTGCAGTTGTGCCAAAATTGGCACCTGCTAGCCTCCAGATCCATGCAGGAAGAGTGCCAAGGGACAGAGTATAACAGAAGGCAGAGCAAGGTAAGCAGCAACCTGTGCCACTGCAGCCAAGGGAGGCCAGAATCTCACTTTCACCATGTCAACTGCAGAAACACATTCAGGGACTCTGTAAATAAATGGGCCTGTTGGAATGTCAGCCAGTACCATTGCAGCTGAAAAGGGCCTGCAGCCTACTGGCCTCCAGGCTGACTGCACAAGTGAGCCCAGGGACTCTGTATTGGTGAGAAGGTGGGCGTATTGGAACCTCAGGCAGCACCATTGTAGCAGTGCAGGAGCCAGAGCCTTCCTGCTTCTAAGAAGATGGGAGAAGGTGTTCTGACAATACTGTATGAGTGCCTCATATGGTGTGCCAGAACTAGGGGTTTTTCTTTAGGTCCCAGTACAGACTGTAAAGAACAACCCAGGAAACACTGCTATTTTAAGGTTCCTAAACATTAGGAGGAAAGAAACTTGCAACAAATAGTGCCAGAAAACAGGTCAGAAGCAAAGCCAAAAACACAGCAATGACAAAAACACAGAGATGAGGAAAAATTCTAAGTCTCAGATACAAAGATCCTCACCTCAAGGTAACACAGGAGGAAGGGAAATAGATAAGTTTGAAGGCCAGTCTCCAGGGTCCTCAGAAATGGTAACCAAAGCAGATCTGGTAAAATGGAAATCAGAACTTATCTCTAAGATGAAAGCAGAGATATTGGACACAGTCAACACAATGATTAATAAAGCTAAAGAGGAAATCAAGGAGTTGATAGATTCTAAGATAGTAAAATCAATGAAACCTTTTAAAAAACTACAAGTTGAAGTCCAGGAAATTAAGAAAGAAAGTGAAAGTTTATGCAATAGAATGACTATGGCAGAAGACTGAATTGCAGAGCTAGAAGATAGGATCTCAAGTGATGAACTGGAAAGGCATAATCCGTGGAAAAAAGCAAGCAATAATGAAAAATCAATCCAGCAGCTCCTAGATGATTCAAAGAAGAATAACATAAGATTGATTGGAGTCACTGAGGAAGCAGGAGACAATGCTAAAGACATCAAAAAGCTATTCACACAGATAATGGCAGAAAATTTCACAGAAAAAGGTAAAGAATTGGACATACAAATATATGAAGCATACAGAATGCCACATGCCTGTGACATGAAAAAATCTACACCTAGGCATACCGTTATAAAAGTCCCAGATATCAAAAAAAAGAATGAAATCATGAAAACAGCCAGAGGAAAAACAAACAAACAAACAAACAAACAAACAAAAAACAGTTACATTTCAAGGGAATCCTGTCAGGATCACAGCGGACTTCTCAACTCAAACACTCAATACATGAAGAGCCTGGAGTGAACTCTTTCAAGCCCTAAAGGAAAACAACTTCCAACCCAGACTAATGTATCCTGCAAAACTATCCTTCAAAATGGATGGAGAAATAAGATACTTCCGTGACAAAGAACACCTGAAAAACTTCACAAATATGAAACCTGTGCTCCAAAACATTTTAAAGAATATCTTGGAGAAAAATAAGGAAAGTTACAAATCCATGAGACCTAACCAAGTCAACCTGTGAGACCAAACAAGAAACTGATGGGGGAAAGGCAAAAGTAGAATAACACAGCCAAGAACAGGAAAACATGGCAGCACTAAATTTACCTATGTCAGTCATAACCATTAATGTCAATGGACTTTATTAAGAGATACAGACTGGCAGAGTAGATAAAGAAGCAAGATCCTACAATCTGATGCATACAAGAAACATCTAATCAGAAAGAAACTCATGCACTTAAAGTAAAGAGATGGCAAACAATACTCCATGCAAGAGAAAATAGCAAGAAAGCAGGAGTAGTGATCTTACTTGCAGACAGAATTGACTTCAAGCCAAAATTGATAAAGAGAGATAAAGAAGGACACTATCTTTTAGTACAGGGAAATACTGAAGAGAAAGAAATAACAATCTTAACATCTATGCTGAAGTGCTAATGTACCCAACTATATAAAACAAACAATGATGGACATGAAAAACTAGATAAACTCCAATACAATAATAGCGGGGACCTCAATACCCCACTGTTACAAAGAGACAGATCAACTGGATAAAAAGTCAATAAGGAAATACTTGAGCTCAACCAGACTCTTCAGCAAATGCACTTAATAGATGCCTACAGAGTATATTACCCCAAAAAGTCAGAATTTACATTCTTCTCAGCAGCTCATGGATCATTCTCCAAAGTAGACCATGTGCTCATTCATAGAACAGGTTTAAGCAAATATAAAGGGATTGAAGTTATCCTTTGTATACTGTTGGACCACAGTGCCCTGAAATTGGAGCTGAACAGCAAAGGAAAGCCCAGGATTGTCACAAACACATGGAAACTTAACAACACTCTGCTGACCAACTAATGGGTCACAGAAGAAATTAGAAAAGGAATAGAACAGTTCTTATAACTAAGCAATGACTCCAATAAAACATATAGAAATTTATGGGACACAATGAAAGCAGATCTACGAGGAAAATTCATAGCAGTGAAGGCCTATATCCTGAAAAGAGCAAGCTCAAATAAACAATTTAATGCTGAGCCTCAAGCGACTATAAAGAGAGGAGGAAGACAAACCCAAAGCTCACACTAGGCAAGGAATTATAAGGATCAAGGCAGAAATTAATGCAATAGAAACCAAGAGAATGGTTCAAAAAATCAATGAATTGAAGAGTTGGTTCTTTCAGAGGATAAACAAAATTGATAGACCCTTAGCCAACCTCATTAAACAAAGGAAGGAAAAGGCTTATATATCTATGCTCTTAGGAATGAGAACGGAGAAATTACTACCTACCCAGAGGAAGTCCAGCGGATAATAAACACCTACTTTGAAAATTTGTACTTTAATAAAATTGAAAATGTAGAAGAAATAGATAGATTTTTAGAAACATATGAATTCCCAAAGCTGAATGAAGAGTATATGGAAATGTTAAATACCCCAATATCAATCTGTGGAGTTGAAAATATAATTAAAAAGTTGCCAACAAAGAAAAGCCCTGGACCTGATGGTTTTACTGCTGAATTCTATAAAACTTTTAAAGAAAAGTTAGTGCCTCTACTTCTGAATCTCTTTAATGAAATTTAAAGGGAAGCAGTACTCTGAAACTCATTCCTGGAAGCAACCATTACCTTGATTCCAAAAGCAGAGAAAGACCCAACCAAATAAGAAAACTACAGGCCAATATCTCTAATGAATATCGATGAAAACATCCTCAATAAGATACTGGCAAACAGAATACAGAGAATTATCAAAAAATTATACACCCTGATCAAGTTGGATTCATCCCAGAAATGCAAGATGGTTCAACATACGTAAATCAATAAATATTATACACTATATTAACAGGCTCAAGGACAAAGAGCATATGATAATCTCAACTGATACAGAAAAAGTATTTGACAAAATATAGTGTCTGACAAAGAGATAGGAATAGATGGTCTGTATCTCAAACTAATAAAAGCTATCTAAGAGAAACCATCAGCCAGCATCATACTAAATGGTCAAAAATTGAAACCTTTCACACTAAGATAAGGATCAAGACAAGGATGCCCTCTGTCAGCACTTCTGTTCAAGGTAGTTCTGCAAATATTAGCCATAGCAATTAGGCAAGATAAAGAAATAAAAGGAATAAAGATTGGAAAAGAAGTTAAATTGTCATTATTTGCTGATGACATGATACTCTATCTAGAGGAACCTAAAAACTCAATTAAAAGTTGCATCACCTAATCCCCAGATTTAGTCAAGTAGCTGAATACAAGGTAAACATTAAAAAATAAATAGGCTTTTTATACACAAACAGTAGACCCCTTGAGATAGAAATTGGGGGGTCAGTCCCTTTAACATAGCACCCAAAATAATAAAATATCTAGGAATCAATCTAACAAAGAGGGTTATAGACCTCTACTCTGAAAACTATAGCACTCTGAAAAAGGAGATAGAAGATGATATCAAAAAATGGAAAGACATACCTTCCTCCAAGGTAGGAAGAACCAATATCGTCAAAATGCCTATACTCCCCAAACTACTATACAGATTCAATGCAATCCCAATTGAAATCCCAACAGCATATTTCACAGATCTAGAGAAAAAAAATTCAAACTTTCGTCAGAACCACAAAAGACCTAGAAAAGCGAAAACAATTTTGGGCAACAGGGACATGATGGGGGGTATTACAAGTCCAGGCCTGAAACTATACTATAAATCCACAGTGATAAAAACTGCATGGTACTGGCAAAGTAACAGAACTGAGGGTCAATGGGGTACACTAGAAGATCCAGAAACTGCTACAGATACACTGAGCCATCTCAACTTTGACAAATGAGCCCAAAATCCTCAATGGAGGAAAGACAGCCTCTTTAACAAATGGTGCTGGAAAAACTGGGCTTTAACTTTCCAAAGGCTAAAACTAGATCTAACTCTTTCACCATGTACCAAGCCAAAATCAAAGTGGGTAAGAGATCTAAATATTAAAACACACACTCTGAACCTCTTCCAGAACAGATTAGGTAAAACTTTTGATGACATTGGCTTAGGGAAAGACTTCAAGAACAAAACCTCTATAGCACAAGAATTGACAGAAGAAATCAGCAAATGGGACCATATTATTTTAAAAAGCTTCTGCACAGTAAAGGAAACCACCAACAGAGCAAACAGGCCACCAACAATGTGAGAGAAAATATTTACCAGGCATTTCTCAGACAAAGGGTTACTATCTGGAATATATAAAGAGCTTAAAAAAACCAGCCCAACTCAAATTTAAAGACCCAATTCAAAAATGGGCATCTGAAATGAACAGATATTTTTCAGAGGGAGAAGTAAGAGCAGCTAAGAAGCATATGAAGAAATGCTCAACCTCATTAGTTATTCGAGAGATGCAGATGAAAACAACACTGAGATTTCATCTCACTCCACATAGAATGGCTGCCATTTCAGAATTAGCCAGCAACAAATGTTGGCGAGTCTGCAGAGATAAAGGCACACTTCTCCACTGTTGGTGGGACTGTAGACTGATACTACCCCTGTGGAGTTCAGTTTGGAGATCCCTCAAAAATCTAGGATTGGAGGTCTCATTTGACCTGGCCATTGCCCTGCTAGGTATATACACACAGACTCATCTCAGACTCATCTCAGAATGACATATGTGCACCCATGTTTATAGCAGCTCAGTTTGTGATTGCTACATCTTGGAAACAACCCAAGTGTCAGTCAACTGAAGACTGGATAAAAAAGCTGTGGTTCTTCTACAGAATGGAGTATTACTCTGCCATAATAATGATAAGTTTAAATCATTTATACTTAAATGGACATACCTTGAGGATATCCTCATAAGTGAAGTAAATAGGTCACAGATAGGTAAATATTGCATCTTTTCTCTGGTATGAGAACAGAAATATTTAAATGAGTTCTAGAATTGTGTGTTATATTTTGTGAAATAGAAAATATTCAAAGTGAAATAGGGTGAAGGGGGAAACTAATGAGATTATAACAAAGTCAGGAAACAAATTTTATGTATATGGTGGGATGGTAGGGTGGGTAGGGCTATGGGAAAAAAAATGAGAATTTAGTTGTGTCTTATACTGGTACAAATCCCCATTGTGGTGTGCAATCATGATGTGTATATGTAATGTACCAACAGAGATTTCAATTTAAAAAAAAGAAATTATGTTATGATGATACATACATATTGATGTTTATAGCATTGCAACTCATAATAGTTAACCTCTAGAATCAGGCTCTATGTTCCTCAGTGGACAAATGGATAAGGACAGTATACTACCGCTCTGCTCTAAAGAAGGATAAAGGATAAGGATGTGGAAATGGCTACATCCGGAGAATATAATGTTAAGTGAAATGAATGTGATCTACAAATTGACACAAGTTCCAAGAGATCCAGGACAGGAAAACTGCAAAGAGGAAAGAGAAGTAAAAACATCTAAGATATGTCCGGTAAATGTGCTATACAGGCATAATGAGTGTGAACATTATACGTTGTGAACATCAGCTAATAACACTAATAGCAACACTAATGAAAATGGCAAGAGAGGATCTAGATAGAAATGCATGAAGGTTGGTGGGAAAGAAAGGAGAAGAAAATGAATCTATGTACATGTACCCACTCTCTAAGTTCAACGTGATCTTCTTCCATTGTATTCATATACTAATAAAATAAAATTTAATCTTCCATGGCTTACTGTAGGTTGAAGTGTAGTGTTCCCTGACAATTTATTCTTTTTTCTTAATGATACATAAGTAGAGACTCACAACTACTGAACACAATGGTTCTGACCAAAATGTTACTCCATGAAAATTACTCTATGCATAGAGAATTGATCTACTATAGATCCATGTATAGGGCTCAGATTTTTTTCTTTTTGAGACAGTGTCTTGCTCTGTAGTTCAGGCTGACCCTGAATTCACTATGTAGCCCAAGAAAGCCTCAAACTCACAGTGATCCTCCTGCCTTTGCCTCCCAAGTGCTGGGATTGCAGATGTGAGTCACCATGGCTGGCCTCAGATTTCTTTTTTTTTTTGAGACAAAGTCTCATTTTTCTAATTCAGGCTGGCCTTGAGCTCACAGAAATCCCCTTACTTCTGTCTCATGAGTGCTAAGATTACAGGCATGGGCCACTACACCCGGCACTGTGGTATACAGTTCTGATTGCTGGTGGTCTTGAGTCTCCATGCCCCCAGCATTGTTGTATGTGGTTACCTGGGATTGAACCAGGGCCCTTGCACTTGTAAGGCAGGAGCTGGAAACACTGAGCTAAATCCCTGGACCTTCAGATGTTTTTGACAAGTTTTTTGTCCATGAGCAAATTTGTATAATTTTCTGGGTGCAAAATTTACTTACATAAATAATATGACAAAGTTGGTAATAAAAAAAAGGAATGACTAGATAGGTAAACAGGCAGAATAGATACACAAAATCATAAACAATAAGAGATTACTGGATGAATGGATAGAAGATACATAATAGAGATAAAATCAGAAATTTACCAATTTTACCAATTTCCATTATTCTTTCTTATATGAACTTGTACTCTTCCACTCTAAGAAATTCCTAAGAGATCTTCTTGAAGCAAGAGGCAAACCAGGATCTCAGGATCCTGCAGTGGACAAGAGATGATTTCAGTTCATTTTTAGTGTGTCATACATTTGTGTATTGTCATAGGCAACATTGATAGATGGTCCCATTTTCAATTCATTTTTTCACTTAGGTAGAAAGACCTTTTCACTAAGGTAGAAAGAGAAATATTATCTGATCTTTAGAGTCGAATGTTCTAGTATTGAATCTTATTAGAGGAAGTAAATAGTGGGTTTAAGGCTTAATCAGACTCAGTTTAGCTCAACAATATAGAATGAATACACTGCACTCTATTGGTTGATCCAGATGGCGATGTACAGTTCACTTCTAGATCTGGAGGTGCTGTTGACTTTATTTCAGAAGAGCCTTAATTGATTCCAGAACTTCCTTTCCATATTTCCATAAATTATTGTACAGTTTCTAAAGCACTTTTTCCAGGGGATAATTGTTTTCCCAAGAGTAAAGAGTTGATGGTGATATCCATATCAGGGAGAACATGTGTAGTCATGTAATAGAAGAGAATTCAGAAAATTCAAACAGAGAATAGATTAATATATTTTAAACTTACAGGATTATTTCTGATGGCTTGAAATACAATTTTAATATACAACATACTGTAGGGGTTTTTTTTGTGTGTGTGTGATGTTATTGATGCAGACCAGATAGAGTTCTTAGAGCACCATGAAGAACCATTCTCCTCATTGAAGTCTGCTCACTGACAGCTAAGAGCTATAGTCTAAGCATTGAAAAAACAGGAGATCCTGTGTGTGTTGTGTTTTCATGTCACACAAGAAATACATTTCAGTGCGTACTTCATCCCAAGAAAGTTTTTAGTGTTATTTGATGAGCTAGGCTAATTTTGCATTTAGAACAATTAACAATTGAAGCAGGCTCTTTTTTTAATATCACAAAGTTTATTTCCTTTATGTAATAGTATTTATAGGACTTTTTGTCTCTACCAAACTAATATTAGATTAAAATAAGGATAATTTCCAGGGACAAGCTGATTATTATATATAAGCCAGTGAAGTAGTTGAGGACCAGGCTTATATGTTATGAAATGAACAATAAAGTGAAGAAACAATGAGTCTGAGTGTCTCAGGGTTTAGTCTGGAGGACAGTGGATATGACGTGCTCTGCATGCCCTGCCTGGCCCCTGTGGAAGCTGAATTGAACTCTGAGGGCTTCTCACAATCTGATCCTCCATCAACTTGACTTGGCTTAATGATCCACTATCAATTTTGTCAGTTTAAATAATTAAGTTGATTCACTGAGCTTTTATTGTTTAGAATACTGGAAATTTGAACCAAAAGAGAAATATTAATTAGGTTTGAGTTGCTTAAGAACAGTGCAGTACAGATATTTATTTTATAGCCATGTGACAAATACATACAAAAATTTAATAAAAAGTTTCTGGAAACAAGTAGGACTGCTGACACCTCCGTGGTTTCTGAGAGAGAGAAGCAATGACATACTGTGCCAGTTCACTTTCCCCGCACCTGTTTTTCAGTGTCCTCTTCTGGCAGAGCAGCTTATTTCTGCAGTTGTGGTGATAGTGAGGCTTCCCTTGTAATTAAGGCTTAGTTACATGAGCCAGCAATAGCCAATAGATCTCCAAAAAGATATGTCAGAAGATAGGGGGGAAAAAGAAAGACTACTTTTCTTGTTCTGTGATTTTGTCAAGTAAAGATGTGATGTCTATGGCTGCAGCAACCATTTTATAACCAGTAGATGTCAAATAAAAGGAGCATTCATGTTACAGTAATAGGAAAACAACTGAAAAGCCAAAGATAGTAGAGTGGAAGCAGTAAAAGAACCTTGATTTCTCATGATTTTATTAATTTCAGAACGAATTTTTCTTTCACTGATGTCTCTGTATTTCAAATTTATTCTATCTTAAATTTGGGTGTATAATCTATATAGCTGTAGAAATTTGAATTTATAAGTATGCTTATCTCCTGACTTTTACTTTTTCAAGGGAATTAATGTGCATAAAGCTCAGCTGAGTCTCAGCAATGCAGTCCTGGACTATCATAAAACAGACTCTTTTCTCCATCTTTAAATGTGCTTCAGTTTGTAAATAACAGTAACCTTTATTTAGAATTTCTGTTATGTGCTTCTGAAGTTAGGAACTTTGACTAAAATTTCAACAGAGTTCAATTGTAATGTAATTGTATCTACACTACAGGTTAGATGTATAGTTTTTTCTGGTTATGAAGCCCATATTTTTTTAAAATGTTGGAAAATAGAGATATCATTTATACATAATCTATTCAATGTTACCTAAGAAATATTACAATAGGCATTTTAAAAAATACCTTCCATGCATATGGTGGCAACATTTTAACCTACCATAAAATTGCAGCATAATACCCACTGGAAAAGAGTTCAAGTATTCAAAGTGAGAACAAAATGGAGCCTCAATATACTTGATCACTATATGAAACTATTAGTAAGAAAGTAATTTAATTCTCATCTATTTAGATGTATGCGAAAGCAAGTGTCTCTCCCTACAGCCTCTCTATTATGAAGCTGGTCTCCAGCTTACTCACTCCATTGTCCAGGGAGCAGAGTCCTTGGAAAAACTTGCCAGATAAACAGGTTCTCAAAAGCCTGGGGAGAGGTTAAGTAGTGCTACGTGTAGTTACTTCCAAAGATGCCTTGGCCTCACCAGCTTTTGCTGCTGTGAACTTGGCAATTGTGGAACTGCACTGAGCTTTGAGGCAGGGAGTTCTCAAAGTGACAAGCTTAAAAAATACAATTCACCTTTTGCCCTTCCACTCCCATCTGCAGAACACTAGGCCTTCTTAGAATTTAGCTTTGTAACTATGAATATGCACTGACATGTTTCATAAATTCACACTGCTTTCCTGGTCCACATGATTTCAATTGTAGTTTCTAAGTCATACCCCTCTTATAAATGCAGATAATTAAAGGCTTGCATTTATGATTTGGACAATAAAAATAAAAATGTTTTGTATCTCTTAGCTGTGCACTTTGATCTTTTTCAAAAATCCATACAAATAATTGATAGGAAACCTGAATTAGTTTGAGAATTTCCTTTCATCTGAACTGTTGGTCATAGAGAAGGAGGAATTTGAATGATATTCATCCTATGAGAAAGCAAAGCATTTGTCAGTTTACCTACCTCACAGCTAGACTTGGCGGCTCACTGTGAGAGAAAAGGCTGAAGACAGAAAATCTGATTCTGCTTCTGACACTAAGAAGTTTCAAGGCATTGGTCACTTCAACTGTTGGGCCCTCACATGGGAAAATCTCCTTTCTGTGCATTTTATGACAATTTATTTTCTCTTCATCTCTCATTAGCAGCAGCCTAAATGATATGAAATTCTGGAAACACTTTCAGTTTATTATCCACTATTTCCCTGAATTTAGAAGAAAATTGAGGTTAGAATATATGGGCAGGAGATAGCAAAGATAAAATCTTACATAATTCTATAATTTTATCACTGTCTTTACTAATAAAATTCAATTTTTAAATTTTAATGTTATTTATTTATTTTAGACAGGATCTCACTTTTGTAGTTCAGGCTGGCCCTGAGCTCAGCTTTTAACTCACAGCAATTCTATTGCCTCTGTCTTCCAAGGTCTGGGATTACAGGCATGAGCCACCATGCCTGGTACTGTGGTATGTGGCACTGATTGCTGGTGAGCATTAGTCACCACATTCACCAGTGTTGTATGTGGTTACCAGGGATCGAACTCTGGCCCTAGAGCTTGGAAGGCAGGTGCCAGAACCACTGAGCTAAATCTCTGGCCCATGTAGTTCAATTTTTAAAGGAAAAGGGACAAATTTGGATAAAAGCCCATAGGTTCAAGTTCTAATTTAAAATTTCCTATCTATGTATCTCCGAATAAAAATGTTAATAGCTCAGAATCTCTGTACCCCCATCTTCCAAGCGAAGTGCTGATACCATATCACCATTTTATCAAAAATGTCCAAAACATCATATAGAGAGAGCTATTTGTAAGTCCCAAACATTTAGCAAACATCCTATCCTAATCTCCACATCATCACCAATCTCTCCAAAATAATATCTGAAATGCGGTGTTTGACAAAAAGTCATAATTATTCATCACTGAGAAAACACAGTGTTCACACCATTGGCTGAGCTTATCCCTTCGCTTGCTGCTTGATAAAACACGTAGTTTTAGTTCTGAGCTCTGTCTGCATAATGAGAGACCTGTGGGACGGTCTCTGGAATCCAATTGAATTGGGACACCTGAGTCTGATTTTAAATCCATTCCTCAGGAATACATATCCTCTGACAAAATGTGTGAATCCCAAGCAAAGGACAATCAAGAGGAGCCATTGAACCACTTTCCCAAGAAGATATGATGCCATAACTCCCATCATTCACAGAGAAATGACAGAAATTCTAGAGACGTCATTGCAGCTGACTTTGTAAAGCCAGAGACACTGCCACCAGCTGTCAGCTGTCCGAGGCAGTCATGGTGCTAACAGAAGCAGGCAAGTAATGGCTGCCCATGTCGTTTGAGTGAATGTTCCATCAAATACATAAATTCTCCTCTTTCCTTCACTGGAGGTGGAGGGTGCCCTCCTGTCTCTCTGCTCTTCATTTCTTTCTGTGTAAGTCATTGTCACAGTCATCAGAGCACAGTCGTCTGTTTCAGGTGTGAGTTTACGACCAGGCTTTGACAGAAACAGTTTACTCCTCTCTGGTTCAAGAGAGCCTGGCTGGGTAGCTGGCTGTGGTAGATGCTGAGAACGCTCTAGTCAATGTATGTATGATGAATGAATGAATGAATGGTAATGTAGGGAGGCATTTTTCTGTATCTAACATTCCTAGCAGTCTCACTTGGAGTTTCCAGGAAGGTTTTCATAGTAGTGTAAATGAATGTTTGATAATTACTGTGGTGAGGGGGAAGTCCTGAGAAGTGAACAGTGCTGAGAACTAGCCAATAAACTGGTAGAGAATCGAAATCTCTGGGAACATTCACCAACACTTTTGCCCACCTGTTTTTTTTTTTTTTTTTTTTTTTTTCCAGATGACAGAATTGAATGAGTATCAAGGTGCCCATGGCTCCCTACTCGATGTGCAGACTGGTGACACTCATGCCAGGAAATGTAACCAGAGATGATTCTGGAAGACTCAGCACAGTCCTGCGGGAAGTTCAGGCAGAGGGCAGATGGCAGCAGGATGGAGAGGAGACTTGCAGGGATGTTTGTGTTCCACATGTTTGGCACATTACACACCCTCTGCTCTCTTTCAAAACTGGCTAAAAAGAAGCCTCTGGCTTTGGATAACTCTGAGTCTGCTGAGTTGTTGCTAGTGATGTTCTTTTGTCTGCTGGGAATGACAGACATCTTTTGTCCAGACCTGGCAGGCACAGGGAGG
>PVIR01027892.1:0-22479 GCA_004026965.1 Petromus typicus
TAAATCCCCGGCCCAATTTCTTCAACTTTTTATTTTTGAGACAGGATCTCACTAATTCACTAAATTCCCCAGGCTCGATCTGAACTTAGGGTCCTCCTGCCATAGCCTCACAGAGTGCTGGAATTACAGACATGTGCTACCACAGTAGGCAAAAGGGCTATTTTCTTATGAAATTACTTGCTTGAAATCCTGATCATTCATTATGTTGTTAAGTGTTTAAAACCATTAAATAAGCATAAAAATATTTAATCATCAAATTTTGATTGGTTTTGATAGAAATCCTATACCTCTCTAAAAATGTATTTCAGATTTGTGTTTGAGCACTCTTATAAAGTGTGTGTGTTTGTTTGTTTGTTTCCTGGGCTTGTGCAAAGGAGATAACAAATTTAGAACTGGACTTTGATAAACCACAGTCATCTTAACATGTACTGTACAGGCTCATGGCAGAACACAATCTAGGAGATAAATTGGTGCCTGGAGCAATAGAGCTCTAGTCAGAGCTATTTGGACTTAGTCACACTACCATTTTAAAAAGCTAATCCTATCAACTTAGAAACTATATGTAAGAATTCCAGTGGGTAAGAAAATACGAATCACGAGGGCTGGGAAAAGGAAAATTAGATTACATTTATGTGATACTGTATTAAAAAGCCATTATGTGTCTAGTTGTCTTATATATCATTTGATACAGAGTTATGTCTAGGGACAGAGGTCCTAGGATAAGTATTTAAATGTTTTCTTATCTAACCTCTAAGAAATTGGGAACCAGCGTGAAGCTACAATTCAAGCTTGTATTTCTAATATCTCCCTTCATTTCAAATGCATATGAATTCACCCAAACACAAGGCCACTTATACACCTATAAAATTACATCTTAAATATTCAAGTTTTCCAAAGAATACAGTTAAGCTGCTGACCCCCTTGGACTAGCGATACAAAAGCCCTTTTCCATACAGATCTTGGGAAAGCCACATAGATCTTGCTGAAATTTGCCAGATCACATTTTCCAAAAATGTCCCCAAATGTTTATTTTCACTTGTAAAGATAAAAAATTGTTGGCTGATTACTATAACGTGTACTTGTGATGAACTGAAAATGAGCCCTTGAGACATTCTAACTGCACATTCTTGAATAAGAAGCAGTAATCCCAGGGAAAGGATCAGAGTCTACGAATATGTAGATAGGGCTATACCAGCTGGTTCCTATAGCAGGTCAAAATAGTCAGCACCCACCTGAAAACAGGTAACTTTAGATGTAAAATTAGTTCTCCTCAAAGCTAAACTGACATTTTAAAACAAATAAACAAAACTCTAGCATTAAAAAAAATTTATTGCCAGATGATTATATCTTAGGGAATATCTTAGGATTATATCTTAGGGAATACTGAGGCAGAAAGATCACCATGAATTAAGAGGCCAGCCCAGGGTATGTAATGGGTTCAAGGCCAGCCTGAACCAGGAATCCCTGTATCAAAAAATCTACTATTTATTCATACTGGCTATTAAGCACAGGCTTTTGTACTAAGCTATGTCCCAGACCTTTTTATTTATTTATTTTTAAGACATGAGCTTGATAAATTGTTCAGGCTAGGATCAAACTTATACTCCTCCTGCCTCAGCCTCTAGAGTAGCTGGAAATAAAGGTGGGGACTGCCATGCATGCATGATAACCTAAGATTTCGAAGAAGGCAATGACAGTGGAAGGTGAATAGACAAGATCTGTAGCAGGTAGTTCGCAGATCAAATCTTAACTTGTCAGTCAGAATTCCAGCAAGAAAGAGAAGGCATCCTCAGCAGAGATCCTGGAAGACAAATGAATGAAGAGACCATTTAGGGTGATACGGGCGGAGTTCAGAGAGCCAACCAGAGAGTCAGAGCACCTAGCACTAGAAGCAGTGGGAAGCTCTTCTAACTCCTGACCTCAAAAGGAGAAGGGGAAGAAATGGTGTTACAAGCTCTCAGGAAGAGCTGATGCCTTGGAGAGGGGATGAGCGGCTGGCAGAAGTGATAATCATGAATGGAGGTGCTGCTGCCATAATCATGAAGGTGGGAACAGAGAAAGAGCAGGGAAGAAAACCAACTCTCTCTCTCTCTCTCTCTCTCTCTCTCTCTGTGTGTGGTGTGTGTGTGTGTGTGTGTGTGTGTGTGTGTGTGTGTGTGTGTGTGTGTGTGTTCTTCTCCTCCTTCTTCCCATCTTGCAGTCTCTTGTGGTGATTCCCATCTGCCAAACCCAGACAAAAATCCAGAGAGTTAGGCAATCTGAGACAAGAGCAGGCCCAGTGGGTTAGGAGGGAGATTCAAACCAAGACTGTCAGCAGACTGCAAACGGTGCAAATGGGAATAGAAACAGGACTCACTCCCAAAATTTGTCTTGAGGATTAAACAAGATAATGTATGTGCACCCATGAGCATAGTCCCTGGCAGAAAAGAAGCACTCAACATTGACTAGTAATTTTTTTATTGTATGGGCCATTGAAGATACAAATAGACTTATTTATTTTAATTTATGGCCAGCTTAGCAATCACAGTTAAGATTTTTGACCTCTTGAACAAGAGTTTTAGAGGTATCTCACTCAGAGTCTTCTAAGAGTCTTTTAAGAGGGGATCTTCTTTCATTAAACTGCATGACTTTCTATGCCTTAATATAGCAAGTAGTGTATCTGAGAGCAACTTCATCTCATTCAAGCCTGGACACTCACATGACGCATTCAAATAACAAAACACAAACCAAAGAATGTAGAGGAACTCCTCCTTCCTCCTTTGAAAAAAGAATATGTTAAAAGTTCAAGTATGAAAAAGTTCCAATCAAAAGACTTGCATGTGGACTCATAAAACATTTGTACTTTAAACTCTTAAACTCACAAAATTCTTCCCCACCTGTCGTTAATGCCTGAAATTCTTCTAGAAAGGAATAAAACTTTTCCTTCTGCAACTCAAGTCAAGACACGAAGTGAGAATGGCCCTTGGGAGAAAACCATGTTGGCCGAGAGTCCAGATGCTTCCCAGGCAGTGAATTCTCATAGAGAGGGGACAAGGAGGCCGCTCCCCCACAGAACCCACTGAGACCTAGACAGGAAAGAGAAGTGGGAGTGTTCCCCACCAGCTGTGCCAGAGAAGGAAGGCCCGAGGCCTGGGCTCAATTAAAAGGGGTGTAATTTGATGCAGCCAGCTGCAGGGGGGAACTGGAACAGTTCTTGACCAAAGCCAAGGTCAGAGCTGGGAAGTTAATTTCACATGTGCCAACCAAAAGGTGAGGCCAGGACAGAAAACTGGTATGGAATGTTATTTGTGCCTGGGGCTGGTGGTCAAAATATTTAACAACAGGTAGAATAATACAGAGATGCAAATATAAAAATATATTTTATTTAGATGGAGATAGACATTTGGATATATGGCACATATCATATATTATTCAAAAATTTAATGTATGGGATTTCCTTCATTCTCTAAACTTTGTATGTCTATATATCATGAAACTTATTAAATCATTCATTAAATGGTTCTCTTTTTTCTTTGAGGCTGGCCTTGAACTTACTGTGTAGCCTAGGCTGACCTCCCACTCATAGCAATCCTGTGCCTCAGCCTCCCAAGTTCTGGGGTTACTGGCATGTGCTACCACATCTGGCTAAACAGTTGAAATGATTATAAAATTATTTGTATAGTTTTAGAACATCTTGGTGTGGTCTTTTGTTTAACATGGGCTGTTACTACAAAGTAATACCCCTCAGGGAGCAGTGATTTGAGACAGAGAACAGCATCAAATTCTTCTAAGGGACAAAGGTGTTGCTCCATGGAAGGGCACTTGCCTAACATGGGCAAGGCCATGAGTTCCATCCCCAGCACTGGAGAAAAAATGTTTTCTAACACTGGCACCACTAACTGAGTAGTCATTTGGTAACTCATAGTCTCAGTTCATATATAATTCACCCTAGTATGTTGTTCATGGTGGCTGATGCCTATTTCAGCCTTTGCCATTCTTAGAACATTGACATTTGAAGACTTTTGCTCTGATAATTGTATTTGAGAACTTTATGTATTCAATTTTTTTTGTCTTGACATTTCAGGCCTAAATCTTGAAAATCATTTATTAAAATTTTATATAAGATTAGTTGTCTTAATTTTAAAAGTTTATTCTTCAATCCACAGAGATTCAAGAACATCAGTCTGTCAAATTTCAGATTTCAGCATCATGTGTTTTGTTCTCCTATTTGTGAATCAACAAAAGCATCTATTTTTAATTTTTATAGGAGAAGGTTAGGGACTCTGCTTTGAAATCACTGACAAGACAAATGGATGCTTCCTCTCTGAGTGTTGGGATTATAGGTGTGTGCCTCCTACCGGGCTCTTACAGGTTTGGCTTCAGAAGGTGTTCAATATTTTCTGTAATTGTCTAGGAAGTAAATATTTTAGGCTTTGGAGGCTGCACGGTGTCCAGAGTGACTACTGGATTCTGCTGTCCTGTGAGAGAGCAGTCAGAAACTACAAATGGGTGGGTGTGGGTGTGTGCCAATGGAACTATTTATGAACCCTGGAATTTGAATTTTATATAATTCTCATGTATTATAAAAAGTTTTTCTTCTTTAGTTCATAGACCACACAAAACTAGGGAGAGAGTCAGATTTGGCCCATGTGCTCACAGAGCAATCGCTGTTCTCATTTACCTTTTTTTTTTTTTTTTTGCAGTACTGAGAATTAGACCTAGGGCTTTTGCACTGAACTACATCCCCTGAAATTTAGCATTTTTTCTTTTGGTACCAGGGATCATACTTGGGACCTTGATGTCAGGAAGGTGAGGTGCCACTGAGCTATATTCCTAGCCCTTTTGCTTCTATAATATCATTTTTATTTTGAGGCAGAGTTTCACTAAGTTGCCCAGGCTGGGCTCAAACTTGCCATTCTGCTGTGCCAGCCTCCCTGGGTGCTGAGATTACAGGTGTGCACCACCAGGCTGGGCTTGATTTACATTTTTAATTTATCATCCAAAGATAATTCAATGCAATGACTTATTTCCACACCAACACATCCAGGAAAGTTTCTAAAATTTTGGCTAATAGCTTATTTTTCTTTTAGAAGCCAAGTTTTCCTGAAAATATTTGCCTTTTAAATAACTTTTCTCAAGCACCAAAAAATAGTTTAATGTATTACTCCTTTTGCTTCTATAATGTCAACAAAACCCACTAAACTATATTCAGGATCTTGAATTTTATAATTTCAGTAAAGTACTTTTTTGCTACAGGAAATAGAAAAGTTAATTATACTCTGATTTGACCAGTATACATGTGCATGTATCATAGTAATATTAATATACCTCATAAATATGTATAAATATTGTATGACACTTTAAAAAATTATAAATACTTATGTGAGATATTTTGTATGTCTTTGATAATTATTGGAATTTTTATTTCCTTGTTTCAGATGTTTACTTAAAAATTATACTCTCATTTCACTGGATAAGTTCTATAGTAAAGATTTTAAGTTTAGATTATATTAATATGATTGTATCCATGTCATTTTTTCTTTGAAATTCTCTTAAAAATCTCATGAAAAAGTTTTGATTATTTTTAACTACACAGTAGATAATGTTTAAAATTCTGGTGAGTTTTCTAAATGCTTTCTAATTTTTTTTGACATCTTGATCAAATTTTCAAGGATTTTTTTACTATTTGAAAAACTTGTATCATATGGAATTAATTCTTGTTGTTATTTTAACTTTATATTCATTGACAAATGTGAATTTACGTTTTCTAGAGCCATAAGTTTTAACAGAACATGACTGCCGTTTCAATAAAAACGTTTGGCACTTATTTGAGTGATAAACTTCTGAGTACATTCCAATGTGTCACATTTATGTCAAGAGGGATAATAAGCTGCTTGAATTTTTAGTTGAAATAACCAAGCTAGTTTCAACTGTAGAATTACAAATTATTTGTCTTTAGGCTGGTTCTCTAGCCAGAAGATGTAACAGGCTACGGTTTATTACAGAATCATTTCTTAGCTGTTTTCTTTCAGATGTGGAAGATTCATGTTGAAGCTATTTTAAGGAATACAAAGATGCTCATCCAAATGTCCTCGTCTCTGTATTCTCTGAAAACTCTTAAATTTATAAATATCAGAAATAACACACCATGTGCTCATTATAATGCCTTAACAACAAACCAATGCACAAATGGAATTATTTAAGAGTCATAGCAACTAAGTGATTTGAGAATAATAACAAAATGATAGCTTCCTAAAGCACAGAATGCTTCAAAGAGAAAGTGCAATGCAGTTCCAGCTACATGAGAGACTGAGGCAGAAGGGTGGCAAGCTGCAGGCCAGCTTGGGTAGTTTACCTAAAATAAAATAGAAAAGGGCTACGTAGAGAGCTTAGTTTAATCCCAACACAGATAGAAAGACAGAAAGAAAGGAAGAAAAAAGACAGAAACAAAGAAAGGAAAAAGAGAAAGTAAGAGATAGAAGAAGAGCAAAACAACGCAGCCTTGCTGCCTCCTGTGACATGCTAGGAATGGCACATTCGTGTCAGCCGTCACTAAGAACGAAGCCCCTTTTCTCCATGATTATCACAACAACCTATCTCTGGCCCACGTTAATGCCACTCAAAAGTATGGGGCTAAGAGCTCATTCATAATCCATTTATTCGTGTAACAAGCATTTATTTACCTAGCAACTAATAGAGGCTTCTAAAAAATATAAATGGAAATTGCATCTCATTTATACTTGTAAATCGAGCAATAAAATGTTAAAGTGTGCTCCATTTTTCCGTTTTGAAAATTATAACTTTATAAGATAAAATATCAAAATGTCTAGGAATGTATTTATTTTTATTACATGTCTGGATCTTTTATGTATTAATGTTTAAATATGTAATGAATTAGACATAACTTATAAATAATTATGTATTTATTAAAATAGATTTATTTCAATAGTATTACTATGTTGTTATAATCAAGATTTTTCACATAATTTATCTTCTTTTGAAAAGAATGTTTGGACCCAAGTGTCCATCAGCTGGAGACTGGATAAAAAAGCTGTGGTTCTTCTACATAATGGAGTATTACTCTGCCATAAAAAATGATAAGTTTGAATCATTTCTACTTAAATGGACATACCTTGAGGATATCCTCATAAGTGAAATAAATAGATTATATTGCATCTTTTCTCTGGTATTAGAAAATAAAGATGTAAATGAGTCTTAGAATTGTATGTTATATATTGTGAAATAGAAAATGCTCAAAGTAAAATAGGGTGAAGGGGGAAAAATAATGAGATTATAACAAAAAAGTAAGGAAACAAATTTTATGTATATGGGGGGGGTGGTAGGGTGGGTAGGGCTATGGGGAAAATGAGAATTAAGTTGTGTCTTATACTGGTACAAACCCCCATTATGCAGTGCAATCATGATGCATATATGTAATGTACCAATAAAGATTAAAAAAAAAAAAAAAAGAAAAGAACGTTTGGTCCAAGGATGTGGCTCAGTGGTTCTGTTCCTGTCTGGGAAGTACAAAGTCCTGAATTCAACCCACAGTACCATATAAAAAAAAAACAACGGTTGACAATTATCAACTATTTCAAAATAGCTAACAGAAAAGATTCAGGATGTGAAGAAATGATAAATGTTTGAGGTGACGGACATTCCAATTACCCTGATCTGATCATTATGCATTGTATCCATATCCTGAAATGTCACACTGTAGCCTACAGCTATGTACAATTTTAATGTATCAATTAGAAACAGAAATATATATTAAAAATTTTGAGATTGTAACAAAAAAGTAAGGAAACAAATTTTATGTATATGGGGGGGTGGTAGGGTGGATAGGGCTATGGGAAAAAATGAGAATTAAGTTGTGTCTTATACTGGTACAAATCCCCATTATGGAGTGCAATCATGATATGTATATTTAATGTACCAATAAAGATTAAAAAAAAATTTTTAAGTACAGGGCCAGGGATTTAGCTCAGTGGTTCTGGTGCCTGTTTTGCAAGCCCAAGGACCCTGGTTCGATCCCCAGTTAACCATATACAATACTGGGCGTGGAGACTCACACCCAGCAGCAATCAGTACCACATACCACAGTGCCGGGCGTGGTGGCTCACGCCTGTCATCCCAGCACTTGGGAGGCAGAGGCAGGAGGATTGCTGTGATGTGAGTTGGAGGCTGAGCTCAGGGCCAGCCTGAACCACAAAGCGAGACCCTGTCTCAAAAAAACAAAAAAAGAAAAAAAAGTTCCTGCGTTGTCTGGCTTGGGTGGCTGGCTGGGCTCTAGCACTCTTCTTCCCACAAGATGGGAGATTATGGAGGAGAGATAGAGTTGCACAGAAAGTGAGTTCAGTTTCATGCATGCGGCGTGCAGGCACATTCAACTGGAACAGTCCGGAAGGGTTGACTCCATGGTTGTGTCATGAAGGCCAGTGTTCTGGGCAGGAGAATACAGTGGTAAAACATCAGTGGTAGTTAAAATCTTTGAAATGAACAGACTCATCCATGGAGACAGGACTGGGAAGGGCAAGGAAGGAAGCAGAAAAAGAGTGGATAGGAAGAATCAGGAGATAAAAGAGTTGTGCAAAGAAGGGAGGTGAAATGAGAGGAGGGGGTGGGGAAACTAAAGTTAGGATTTTGAAAATGTAGTGCTTCAGAAGAGAGGAGACAATTAAGAGAAACCACAAACAAGACTAAGCGCCAGCCATCAGCTATTCGGTGGGACAGAAGGACAGGGTGGTATCACATAACCTGAGGGAGGAGAGTGCTGGGAAGCGCAGGCACCAGCACTGTGTTGTGAACTGGATTTGCCAATAGCAGGAACCTGATGGCTTCGTGTGAGCCGCTGCAGAGACTTGCTAAGAGCTGAAGAAAGGGTGCAGTGGTTTGAGTAATGAATACACGAGGAGCAGTGGAGATCATAATAAAGAAACTAGATGGAAAGGGAAGGAAAAAATTCGGTTGTGGCAAGATGGGGAGAATGAACAAAGAGGGCTTGATTTAAAAGTGTTTATCAAAGCTGAGTGTGGTGGCTCACACCTGTCATCCCAGCACTCGGGAGGCAGAGGCAGGAGGACTGCTGAGTTTGAGGCCAGCCTGAGCTACAAAGCGAGTCTCAAAAAACCAAAAAAACAGGATTTATCAATTATCGGGGCTTAATCCCCAGTACCACACAAATAATAATAATAACAATAAAGTTTACAATTTTTAAACCATTTTCAAAAAATTATATCCTAGATGAATGGAAGACAGAAGACAGGTGGGAATTGAAGGTGGAAGACAAAGGCTCCTCTGCCCACGTGGCGGGGAGGTGGACATTCACAGAAACCCAGGGAAGACTGTGAAGAAGGGAGGAGAAGGGATCCATCTGGCTCAGAGGTGGCACGAAGGACAGGATTTGCCCTCTGGCTCGGCATTCTCTGTCAGGTACAAGGAGGTCATGTGCTGACAGTAGGAGACTTGCAGGTGTATTGTGAAAATTGGAGACAGCTGCTGTGAGCAGTAGAGGAGTGAGGATGTGATCAGAGAACAGGACTGTGGGGATGAAGGTATAAAGATCCTGGGTAAACGTGGCACACTAGTTCTCTCAAACTGTCCAGCCCTAGCTTTCCTGGCATTGCCCAGCTGAGATGTCCTTAAGTAGGAAAGTAAAACTATGTAGCCTGTATTTTGGGTCTGGGATTTTCCAGCTCCATTCCCTGCTGCTCCACTCACGTGTACAGCTATTTAACAGCAAGACTCACCTCTGCACAGTGGTGCACCTAATGTGAGTTAGACAGGGCGGTGAACACCGAGTGTGGAGCCCAGCAGTCCCCCCACCTAGCTCACAGCACTATGGATCCCAAGTCTGTTCACTTGGGTTGGCGGTGGGTTTTCCACAATCTAGTCATCAGCCCTTGGAGCCCTTTCAGTGTGTGCCTGGACCATGATTGAATCCTCCAAAGTCTCCCTGTGAGTGGTTTCGTTACAAGGATATTGAGTACCTTTGAGGTCTCCTTTCGAAGTTATCGACGCAAATAAAGCCTTCCAAGCACGCTCACCCAGTTCTCACAGCTGTGATCTTTCTGAGCCACAGAATTCCTTCTCAGGCTGAGATGCGGCTCAGGGTTTCTCAATTTGCCGGCATCTTTCCTTTGCTGCTCAATGCGCGCCACCCCCATCACAAGAGGGGCTCCCCCAAGCACACCACCATGTGTCCCCTGTCCGTGCCAGACTCACCCAGAGACTCACTCTGAGAGCTTCTCAACTGCATCAGCTCCGCAAATCCAGGCAGTGCCAGAAGTGATCTACGGGCCACTTCCCCTGTGCTTACGTTGCCCAGACAAGCCTGACCCCTCTGTGGTTACAGGGTGTGCGTCCCAGCCCAGCACACACAGGTGATGCAGCCTCACACTCTCTAGTCTCTCAAACGCTCAACCCTCCATTTGTGAGGCTTCTCTCCCCCTCGCTCTTTCCCCAGCACTCTCCCAGCCCCGGGGGAATGAGGACCCAGGTTTCTCGGCACTTGGCAATGGAACCGTCCTTCCTTCCAATGAGCAGGCCTGCCAAATCACAGCCTATAGGCCCTCCGGCCAGCCAGTTAGCTCCCAAGTGCCAAAGGTCTGCATTTACAGCACGCAACTGAAGGATGTCGCTCCACACTCATGAATCCCAGCCACCAATCAAGGCAGAGGTCAAATACCAATTCCTCCCAGCAGCCTTCTTTCATGCCTCTGAGTAAATGTTATTTTTCTAAAAAACTGATTTTTATTAGTACATCTTATATACATATAATGATCACACTAAACATTGAGAATTTGTACCAATATATGACACAACTTAATTTTCATTTTTTCCCTTTCTCGTGTCCACCCCACAACTCTCCCAACCTGCTACATACATAAACTTTGCTTCCTTTTTTTACCATCAATTTTTTTCTTTCCTTTCTTTACTTACCCCTACCCCTCTTTTCCCTTTGGATATTTTCTATTTCACAATATCTATCATACATTTTAGAACTCATTTACATCTTCAGTTTCTCATGCCAGAGAAAAGATATGGTATTTACACAACTGTGACCTATTTTTTTCCCTTATGAGTATGTCCTCAAGGTACATGAAAGAATTAAAAGATTTATATCACAGCAACATATGTGCACCCATGTTCATAGAAGCTCAGATTATGATAGATAAATCTTGGAAATAACCCATATGACCATCAACTGGAGACTGCATAAAAAAGATGTGGTTCTTGTATAAGATGGAATATTACTCTGCCATAAAGAATGATAAATTTGAGTCATTCATACTCAAATGGACATACCTTGAGGACATGTCGTTTTTTTCCCTTCTCTAAACAGGCCTAGAGTTTCACTGGTTCAGCAAGTTCATTTATTCATTCATTCAATAAATATAGAATTTATCAAGAATCCTTCTGGGACCATGATGTATGACAAGTGCTAAAACCCAAGAAAGAAAGCACAAGTCTTTTTACCTCATAGAATTTGTCAAAGTAATGAAGAAAAAACTGTCTACATAAGGAGTCTAATGTGTTAAAAAATTGTGTGGCGCTGCGGATGTAGGTCAGTAGTAGAGGACTTGCCTAGCATTTGCAAGGTCCTGAGTGTAGTCCTAGCAATGTGATACAATGCAGTACTAACAATCTTAAATCCTTATTTTAAACTATCTTTAGCATGGGAAAAGAAGTAAAATTCCCAGATTCATTTTTAAAATGATTGTGTAGTAGAGAGTAGAGATAAGAGTTGAGCTCTGATGCCAGGCTGTTTGGATTTATTTGTTATATTTTACTTGTTGAGATGCTAGTGATCAAACCCAGGGCCTTGAACACACTAGGCTCTCTTTCACTGAGCTACCCCCCACTCCTGCTGTTTGGATTTGAACCTCAGCTCTCTGACTAACTAGTCATGTTGAACTTGGGCAAGTTCCTTAATCTCTCTTTGCCTTTGTTTCCACATATGTAGCATAACATATTAGTGATACTTACGTCATAGAATCTAAAGTACTAAGAGTGTTACATAAGGAGCTCTATTATGTCTTTCTTAGATGGTTATTTCAAAAGTTACAGTGATACGGGGAGAGTTGGGCTGGAGGAGCATTTAATCCCTTTGACTCTATATAACAGTTTTTTACACATGAGTTTTAACTCTCCACGGATCCTGGCATCCTCAGTGGCCAGCTCACCTTCATGAACCACCCAAGGTTTGACTCAGTTCCTCACACCAAGGAGGTGATCAATATCTGCTGGTTTAATGAAAATAGATTCTCCTGTAATTCAGTCATCCCTCCATCTCTGTAATTGGGTGTAAAAGTATAGAATCTGTCCATGACTCTCAGACTAAATCTTGAGGGTCAGAGTGGGGACAAATGAAAACGAAGTAAAAGCTATCTAACTCAGAGGTACCACACTTTCATCCAGGCTTTACATTTATTCCCTCTCATGAAAGCCATCTGGAGTTTGGCTTTTCTACATTCATGAAGTAAACACATTTTCAAGGGTTGATTAGTTGGCTCTAGAGCTCACTGGGTAGACCTCAGCACTTAGAAATCTATCCTGGGAGCTGTTAGTTCTTCCCCACTCCCTGTCTCCTTAGTAAACTAACTAAAAGAGAAAAAACAAAGAAAGTCAGTTTTAAGATCCCCAAATGCAAGTTGTTTAACTTAATATTTTCCTGAGAAAGTCACTTCTCCTGTCTTGAAGTAAATTGTCACAGACTATTACAGAATTTTCCAGAAATTTCTTAAATTTTGAGGTGTATGATTCTGAAAAGAAAATTTGTTATGCTTGTTTTCATGTTGAATGGTTTCCAATTTGAAGCCCTGGCAAGTTGCTACTCTCAGTTGAACCCTAGCCGGACTTTGAATTAATTCTAGTAAATGCTGGAGATGGGTGGCTTGCCTGTTGCCAACTTCACTGAAGTAAGTTATGCCAAGTTGTTTTAGCATGTCTTTCTTTCCCACACAGGGTATCACGTGCCTAATACCTTCATTACTCATTTCTAGTCTCCTGTAATCTCATTAGAGCTATATTTTTAAAATATGATTTCATGAAAAATATGCATAACACTAATTATAAATTCCTCAAGTAAATATATATCACAGAGTACAATTTTTTTCAATGGCATGAAAACAATTGGGATTAGGGCTAAAGTGAAGCTCAGTGGCAGAGTGCTTGCCTAGCATGCACAAGGCTCTGGGTTCCATCCACAGCAAACTCTATCATCTTCCCCTACTGGGACTGGATAAAGAAGGCAAGAATGTAGTGCTCATTGGATGGTCTGTTTTTGAAGGTGATGGTATTATACAATTTAAAGAAAGTCAGCTCAGAAGTCCTCCCCCCCCCCACCGCCCACCACTTGGACAGCCAGATAAATACCATTGACAGGTTCTGGGACTGCTTGAGTACATCCAAGGAGAAGCAAGCATCAGTTTCAGACTCTGCCCTCACTGAGGTCCTCTCTTATTTGGACCACACTCAGCCATCGTGCAGGCCAAAGCTGGAGTGCTGGAGAGCTCGTGCTTCTGAAACGGTTCTAAATGGATGATGGATGAGGAACCTCTTGTAAGGAGGATTCTGATATGGGTCTACTTGGTCATGACTGCATTCCAGTTGCCCAGAGCAGTAGCTTCTGCTACTGGTTGGTTTTTTTTTTTTTTTCCTGCTTCTCACTTTTCTTCTCCCCAGTCAGAGTCAGTGATCCTAGGATCACCTCCCAAAGAAACTACTTGCACTTGAATCTTTCTCACAGGGCCTGCTCCTGGAGCGACCTAAACTAAGAAAATTCTTAGTTCTGAAACCCTAGTTCAGGCTTTTCTCACCTCTCCTCTTGATAATTTTGTATGTTTCCCAGCTGCCTTCCCAGCCTTTAGTCTCCTTTCCTTCCCATATTTAGCTTCCATCTCATCCTTCCTTGTGAGGTAGTATTCATATGTTATTTCCCCTACTAAAAATCCTTTACTGTTACTCCTACATTCTAAGTGGGACAGAGATCAAATCCCTCTCTTTATCTAGCCCATGGTGTCCCCCAGCGTTTGGCTCATGACATCTTGGTCAGATGTACCTGCTGCCCTGCCTGCCCTGCTCATGGCTGCTAAATATCTCTAGAATAAATAAGCTTGTGGGGTGGGGGTGTGAAGAAAACATCTGGGAACTACACTTTTACTTTTACCCTACTTAAATTCAAAGTACTTTTCTTTGCACTTATGAATTTACTGGAAACAGAGTAGAAAAAGCTTCACTTCCCCAGTTCATTCCAGAGATAGGGCTCTTATCAGTCGAATTAGAACAAAATTCCACATGTGAATGTCCTCCTGTAGGTTCTTGCACTGGAATTTAACTTTAGTTCCAGGAAGGAATTAAGTCCCTGGATTTTCCAACTGTTTTTCTATTGTGTTTAAGCCTAGCCAGTGGGGACTGTAATGATAAACACTTCCCAAATGCAGACAGAGTGAGGAAGACGTCACACTAGGCTGGACTCAGCAACAAAAGAGGTCTCAGCTCTGTCCTGGCTCTGCCCGCAATGGTAAATACATCATTTAGCTTCACTGAGCCTTAGTTTCTTCACCTGTGAAACAAGGAAGTTGTCCTTAATCTACTTTAGAGTTAACATGTACTGACAACTTACCATATTTTGAAGGTACTGTTCCTAGAAATGAATAGGTAGGCAGATTCAAAAGCTCAGATATTAATGTGAACTTGCTCATTCATCACATGGTTTACTTTAGTTTTTCCAAAATTCTCCTTCATTGCTTAAGTGCCTAACAATGGTTAATAATTGTTGCCCATCGGGCTGTGAATGAAAGTCAGATCTAGTCTTGCTTCTCCCACAAACCTCTTTGTCCCTCTGTACCTTCAGACTGGATGACTATAACATACTTAATTTTGTCCTGGCTTCCTCTTGAGAAAAATAAATATTAAATGTGAAATGAAAACCATACATGTAATAATACTGGGATTAATGAGGTGCTGAATTGTATTCTTACTCTGCTATTGTTGGCAAGTATAGTATCCAGCTGAATTCAAAACCGTGGAATCTTTCTTAAAACAGAAATGTTAGCCCAGAGTTTTACATTCGCTATGTGGTGGCTTTTTCCCTACTAAAGTAGGCTGACACATTTGGGAGGCAGAGTAGGCAGTACTGGCATGGTGTGGTCTAGGGTTTCTTGGGAATGTTACAGTTGAGTGGGCTGAAATAGTCCGGGTTCTTGCGCATAACAAGGAAAGAATTGCCAAGCATACCCCTTGTAGTATGTAGTAAGCTTATTGAAGATCTCAGGGCAGCAGCAGGAACAGAGGGGCCAAGTGGGCAAAAGGGGCCTTTGTAACTCTGGCTTCCATTATTTATAGGTTCAGAAATCAACTAGTCCTAAGTGCCTCCCACTGTCTCTCTTTACTAATGTAAACAATCTGCAAGACCTCCTAAGTTTAAACCTAGATAATCATTAGGGTGGCGTTATATTTATGGTTGAATGGAGAGGGAGGAAGTGACTTAGGAAACTTGCCCGAGTTAGGATTATGGAAGTATAGGTAACCACTAAGGTGAAGTGATGTTTACAGTCCAAGAGAAGGGAGTGGCTCACTCAGTTTCTTTGTCCCTACTTGTACTATTAAGCCCCCAACATCAGCATCCATGCTTGACCACTCACAGAGGAAAAGAGGAAAAACCATTTCTGCTTATACAATGTTGGTGAAGGTTGCTGGGAAGGGTTGTCTGTTGGTCATTACAATGTCAACTCTAATTAGATTCCAAAATCAACTGGTTTCCAAGACGAGCTAGAAGGGTCTGTGAATCAACCATCATGGATGCAATTTCTCAGACACATGCACTGTAATACTTTTCCAGGAACACCTGTTTGTCTCATTGCAAATGTGAAGAAACCCAAGTTTTAGAAAAGTGACTCTCTAAGGTCACATAGTTGGAAAGCCAGAGTTTAAATCAAGGCTTTCTGGTTAAAAGTCCAATAATCAGTGCAGCCATCATATACTCATACACTCACAAACACAAGAATATTATCTAAAATGTGCCTTTGCTACTGTCTCTCATGACAGGTGGGGGTATAAGTTGAAACTATCTTTGTGAAAACTAATTTGTGCTATGTATCAAGACCCTCTTAAGTGTTTATGCCTTTTGACTGTGCAATTCCACTTTTAGGACTCTTTCTGAAAGTAGTATCAAAAATGTGGATAACTGTCAGAGATTTATGCAAAATGATATTTATTCCAATAATATTTAGAATAATTCTTACAAGGAGAATGACTCAATCAATATGGCAGAGGTGCAGTTAGGACAGCACAGAGACTCAAATATGTAGGCTGCTGCTATTCATTGAGTGAAGACTTGAATTAACTGATACACACAGGCACTGAAGCAGAAAGACCATTGTCTCAAGCTCATGCTGGAGTTTAGATCTAAGGAGACATATCAGGTAGATTTAGTAGGGAAGAAAAAGATGCCAATAGAAGCTGGTTCACAGGGAGGAGAATTGATCCCAGAAAAACACAGATATGGTGTGATAAGGTGGATTCAGCAACACACCTTGGGATTGCAAGAGAAACAATAGAGCATGCTGTGAACTGTAAAAGAGCCATTGGCAGGACTGGGGATTTAGCATAATGGTTCCAGCCCCTGCCCTGCACGTGTAAGGGCCCAGGTTCAATCCCAGGAACCACATACAACAATGTTGAGTGTAGTGACTCACGCCCACCCACCAGCAATCAGTACTACATACCACAGTGCCAGGCATAGTGGCTCATGCCTATAATTTTAGCGCTCAGGAGGAAGAAACAGGAGGATTGCTGTGAGTTTGAGATTCACCTGGGATACATAGTGAGCTCAAGGCCAGCCTGAACTATAAAGCAAGACTCTGACTCCAAAAAACAAGAGCCTATGGCAATAGGGTAATGTGTGTGAATGCAGAGCCACCTGTCTAATTTCTGTACACATCAGGACCCAAGCAACTTTGCTATGGGAACTCTTCTTCCTAAGGTACAAAATGCAAAAGGGAGCCCAATACATAAAGAGGCGGCTGCATAATTTAAAGATGTGAGGATTTGGGATCATGGGTCCCCAGTGTGAATCTCTTGCAATTTGTCCCTCTATGGGGCCTGAGGAGGCAGAGAGCCTTTCCCAAGAGGCTCAGAAAGCTGTGACAAAACTCAGAGATGTAGATGTCAATGTAATTATGTGGCCCAGACTGATGATTACAAATGCATAAGGTATCTCTTGCCTTTCCCCACTCAAGAAAGACATCACAAGGGACTGGAATTTCTATATGAGCAGGACTCAGAGAACATATGACACAGGTATTGATATTACAGTGATTTTGCAGGATCACCCACAAACTATAACAGCTGAGATTAAGTGTTTAGATTTTATGTCACATTTTGCCCACTCCTTGCTTATACATTTAATCTCTCAGAACAAACTCTCACCTCTCAACATTCTACCCCACAGCTCATCAGCTTCTTTGGATCTTGTCTGGGTCTGTTGTCCTCGTGGCTACCTCTTTACACATCTTAGCTGTATTTTTGAGCTAATCCCTTGGATCCTATTTTGTATTCTCTTGGAAACATGCAAAAAAAAGTCTAGTAGCCATGAAAAATAATGCTTAGAAAGAGTTTTAAGAGACTCACGCCCAGCAGCAATCAGTACCACATAACACAGTGCCAGGCGTGGTGGCTCATGCCTATAATCCCAGGACTTGGGAGGCAGAGGCAGGAGGATTGCTGTGATGTGAGTTTGACGCTGAGCTCAGGGTCAGCCTGAACTACAAAGCGAGACCCTGTCTCAAAAAGAAAGAAAGAAAGAAAAAGTTTTAAGTGGAATGGCTATCATCTTAAGCAAGTAGTTCAGGATAAAAAATTATATATATAGGGCCGGGGATTTAGCTCAGTGGTTCCGGCACCTTCCTTGCAAGTGTAAGGGCCTGGGTTTGATCTCTGGTAACCACATACAATGCTGGGCATGGAGACTCACACCCACCAGTGGTCAGAACCACATACCACAGTGCCGGGCATGGTGGCTCACACCTGTAATCCCAGCACTCGGGAGGCAGAGGCAGGAGGATTGCTGTGAGTTCAAGGTTAAGCTCAGGGCCAGCTTGAGCTCCAAAAAGCAAGATCCTGTCTCAAAAAAGAAAAATTACATATATAGCATGATTTTCATGATAAAATGCATTGAAAATATTGGAGAGAAATATACTAAAACCTCACAGTGGATAGTGGAGTTATGGATGATCTATATTTCATTTTTATGTAACTTATTTTTTTCATGAGTTGGAAGATACAGTACTATGTTATATTTGTGAATGGAAAGTATTAAAATGTGTTCCATTTCTCCATCCTGAGGCTAACAAAAGAATAAGGCAGGCAATGGACACATCTATAAAATTTGGGTTGAAAACTTGATAGAAATGGACTGAATGTTGCTAAAGCAGCCCATCTGGTTTAGCTGCATTGGATAAAAACCAGTCAAATTCTTAGCTTGAGTTGCTGGTGCTTTTCTGCAGCCTCAAAGAGATAAATGAGCTGTTCCAAGTGTGGAAAAGTGAGGTGGTACTATCCTGATATAGGTATACCAGGGGAATGATTTTGTAAGATGTGGCAAGTTGATGCTTGTAAAGAAAATGCTGTTCTGTTCTTCACATGTTCTCAAAAATAGCACATTGAGATCAGACAGGTTCCCCTTCCAATTACAAAAAGAACTTCCAGTTCTCATTTATGATAAGTCAACCTTGAGTCCAACATTGAACAGTAAGCCAAATGTGATTACAAGGATTTTTATTGGATATTGATATAAGCAAGCAGGCACACTTATATTTTAAATTCAGTACTCACTATTTGAACAAAATGAACTTCTCTTTTAACTGAGATGATAATTTATTTGTACCATTCTTTCTGCTCCTGTTTTTGGTTTGAGAATCATCAGAATTCAGGTATTTTTCACTGTTGCTTTGAATAGTGAAAATAATGCATATATTTTTCCTTCAACTATTATTGATTTTGATTCTGTATCTACTTCTTCTTTGCCTAAGAGAAGGTTTACTGCCCATCATCGGTACTTGTTGAAAAATATAAGAACCGAACGGTTTTAGTTACTCTATTCAACATCTCTAGGACTATGGTACTTTCATTTGTACGTCCCTAATCTGTTTTATTTGTCATAGTTTAATTATCTGAATAAGAAAGCACTTTTTAAAAACTTTCATCAGATGCTTACTCTAGTCTACAAGTAGATTCATGCCTCTACTATCTTAAAACAATACCTTAGCAAAACTTTCTGGATTAAACTGGTGATCAGATATTGGTAACCCAAGGATGGGAAGGAAGAGGGGCTTCTAAAGCTCTGAGCCTCCTCCTCCAACACTCACAGCCCCACCACCACACTCTGCTTCAAAGACTGGCAGGGTTCACACCCTCATGCCCTCCCTCCGTTTATGAACTTAATTGCATTCATTGTGTCCAACCAAAATTCTTATGTTGAAATCCTAACATCAACCCTTTACCCTAGAATATGGCCATATTAGACATGAGATCTTTATAGAGGTTATAAAGTTAAAAGTGAGGCCGCTATGGTAAGCTCTAGTTCAGTACCACTAGAAGCAGAAACACTGGCAGTGTGGAAACACAGAGGATCAACCTTGCACAGAGGACTGGGCATGTAGCTCAGGGACACCGTGTGCCTGCCTGGCAAGCGCAAAGACCCAAGTTTGATCCCTGGTACCACGAAAAAATAAAAGGGAAAAGGGAAGGAGACTTCAGAGAAAACCAATCTTGCTGACACCTTGCTCTTGGACCTCCAGTCACCAGAACTGTAAGAATATAGGTGGTAGGGTGGGTAGGGCTATGGGAAAAAATGAGAATTAAGTTGTGTCATATACTGGTACAAATTCTCATTGTTGAGTGCAATCATGATGTGTATATGTAATGTATCAATAAAGATTTCAATTTTAAAAAAAGAATATAAATTTCTGTTGTTTATGTCACCTGGCCTGTGGTACTTTGCTATAGTGGCCCCAGCACTCTATTAATTCATGTCTGCATCTGTACCCTCCATTCCTGTTGGTGCGTGAAGCTCAGTGCTGCCAAGTCCTCCTTCACACAGACTGTCAAGTCCACGTACTTGCTGTACCCCTCCTAACCTGGAGAGAGCTCAGTTGTGGGTCACAAAGTCAGTTGAATCAATCTTGACCAGCATGTTTAAATAGAATAAAATAAAAAAGAATAAAACAGGACAGAATGCACAGAGGATAGAATAAAATAGAGAATATCACAGTGCACTACCTCTAATAAGTATTATTATTATAAAAATCTTTATTTCCATTACATATATCTAGATGTGCATACTGTATATGTGTACATTTGAGTGCACTGGGCCATGCTATAGATTAAATCATACTGTGGATCAGAGGGAAAAATAAATGTGGAAGTCACTGACTTAACTGGACCCTACATTTGATCTCACCAGCTTCCAACAGGCTTTCATTCTGGTTCATGATCAGGGAGGTTCACCATGCACTTAACTTTCGTAACTTTCAGTGTTATGTTTATCTAACTTAAACAGAGTAAAAACCTCTAGGTCCCAAACAGAAACTGTGGCCAGATAGACATTATCAGATATGTTCTAAGCACGAAAAGCTTTTTCATCTTGACCGTCCTGGTATTAATGTAGATGAATTATATATTCATTTTTGAGGGAAAGAATAAAATTTAAAACTATGCCTGAAAGGCTGGAAAAGTATGTGGAAAACTGTGAATCAAATTAAAGTATAAATCTCATAATTTTGATATAATTTTCTCTTTTCCAACACACCATCATTATAAAATTTGTTATTATTTAATAGTGACTTTTAAAGCAAGAAAGGGGCCAGGGATTTAGCTCAATGGTTCCAGCACATGTCTTGCAAGTTCAAGGACCCAGGTTCGATCCCCGGTAACCACATACAATGCTGGGTGTGGAAACTCACACCCAGCAGCAACCAGTACCACATACCGCAGTGCCGGGCGTGGTGGCTCACGCCTGGAATCCCAGCACTCGGAAGGCAGAGGCAGGAGGATTGCTGTGATGTGAGTTGGAGGCTGAGCTCAGGGCCAGCCTGAACCACAAATCGAGACCCCGTCTAAAAAAAAAAAATCTAAAAAATAAAAATAAAAAAATAAAGCAAGGAAGAAGCTCTATGGAGCTGTACTGTTTGATATGGTAGCCACCAGTCTCATGTGGCTACTTAAATTAATTTTTAAAATTGCACTTGGAAGTCCTACTAGCTACATAGCGAATGCTCAATTCCTGCATATTCTATTCTATGGAATGTTTCCATCGCCGCACAAGGATCAACTAGACAGCATCGCTACAGTTTTGATGAGTGAGGAGTAAAAGGAAGATTTTCATTCTTCCTTTGTGAAATACTGAAGAACAAGTTGCTTTGGAGGAAATGGGTTTTACATGTGAATTGCAGTTGTGAATTGCAGTTAGAGAGTCATAGTTATATCTTTACTATTTCAAGAGAAGAAAGTAAAAATTAAAATTGCACAAAAAGTAACCATATAACAATATATCAATATGCAAGAGCAATTACAATCATTTTTATTAACACCTTGCTAATGAAATGCACCATGTAATTATATATAGGTTATCTGTGATTTCAACCCCGGAAAAAAAAGATTTAACTATTTTTTATAGATGATAGAATTGAAGGTCAAGGATTAAGTAACTTTATCAAGAGCTGACTAAGGAAATGACAAAACATGGATTTGAGGCCAGTTTCCATGCCTCAGGTCTGTTACTTTGCCAATACCATGCAGTTTTTATCACAGTGACTTTATAGTATAGTTTCAGGTTTGGAGTTGTAATACCCCCCACCATGTCCCTGTTGCTTAGAATTGCTTTGGCTAAAGTAACAGACCCGAGGATCAATGGAGTAGACTAGAAGATCCAGAAACTACTCCAGATACACTGAGCCACCTCATCTTTGACAAAGGAGCCAAAAATTCTCACTGGAGGAAAGATAGCCTCTTTAACAAATGGTGCTGGAAAAACTGGGCTTTAACTTGCCAAAGGCTAAAACTAGATCTAACTCTTTCACCATGTACCAAGCTAAAGTCAAAGTGGATAAGAGACCTAAATATTAAAACAGACACTCTAAACCTACTGCAAAACAGGTTAGGTAAAACTCTTGAAGACATTGGCTTAGGGAAAGGCTTCATGAACAAAACCTCTATAGCACAGGAAATGGCTGAGGAAATCAACAAATGGGACCTCATTCTTTTAAAAAGCTTCTTCACAGCAAAGGAAACCACCAACGGTGCAAACAGGCAACCAACAATGTGGGAAAAAATCTTTACCAGCTGTTCCTCAGATAAAGGGCTACTATCTAGAATATATAAAGAGCTCAAAAAAATCAGCCCACCCAAATTTAATGACCCAATTCAAAAATGAGCATCTGAAATGAACAGATATTTTTCAGAGGAAGAAGTAAGAGCAGCTAAGAAGCATATGAAGAA
>PVIR01027893.1:0-22334 GCA_004026965.1 Petromus typicus
AGCCCTGGACTTTGGGAATCATAAACAGTGGTATTTCACAATGTTCTTGCTATGTGTATGGTGCATCCCTCCCCAGGCCAGCGCTGAGGAGGACCTGGGCCTCCTTCACAAGAGGGGATTTTGGGTCATCCAGACTTTGTGCCTACAAGTCTATCACAACTTACTTTCTACTAACATGCTTTTAAAAGTTACTTTCCTCGGTTTCTTACTTCACTGCTGCCCCAGTAGTCCATTAAGGCAGAGGCATAAAAGCCTGTGTTCTCTCCCTTTATGGACCATCATGCATTTATCTTTTGCAACAGTTTACTTTGACTCTGTTCTCTTCGCTGGTACAAAGATGAGAACTTTCTAAACATAGGCTTTAAAAAGTCAATTCTCACTACAAATGCAACTCAGCTTTAAAGTCCACCTTCTGTGGTAAACTGCTACTTGTATGAGCAGTTTGGGAATGCCCATTTGGGAATGAGACTCATCTTTCTTTACTTGAAAAATAACCAATACTTTACTGCACCACAGTTATGATTACATCACAATAAATATTCTATGCAGGACTAGGAATAGCTCCTCAAAGAAAAATGGTTTGGAACAGGTAATTGAAATGAACTATATGCCTTTTCACTGAGCTTTGAAAGAAATGCTAAGAAAAAAGATCTTCGATCCGTTCAAGTACTTTTTTCCTCTTTAAAGAACACTGTAAGAAAAATTTTGACATTCTCTGCATTCTAATGGAAGCAGCTCAGGAAGGTTACCAATGATCCTGCCTCCCTATTGCCATGAGGGTCCCCAGTTATCAGACATAAAGAGAAGACCGGAAGCTGGTTCTTTTCTGGACAATTGTGTGCTAGCTTTTACATACTTATCCCTTTGCCTGGATGGGAATAATCAAAGACCAGAGAAGCCTCCTCCACTGAGCTGCAGATGGCCACAGGAACCAAACAAGAATGCTAAAAACCATTTTAGAAATGCCAAAAAAACACACCCAGTGCCAAGCTCTGCTGCACAGCACATCCATACTGATGCTGGCCCATCGGCCATCTTTGCATAGCAGGTGGAACTAGAAATTAAGAATAAAAATAGGCATACAATGAGATACCCCAAGAACACATTCTTTTTACTAGTAACAGGGATGTGCGAAATTCATTATGCAGAAGACTTTGATTACCCTTTTCAAAAGTTTTTCTTTGCTGAGTTTAATTTTCAAGGCTGTTAACCACCGATGCCAACTTAATTATAGCAAGCAAACAACCAACCCATAATGTGTGATGCCAATTGTTAGTTTTACTTGAGTCTTGCATTTGATTTAGATGTCCACTCATTTACAACTTTCTGAGCCAGGAAGGTTTCTGTGCAGTCACCTGCTTTTCCTCACCTGGAGTCTTTGCTCTTCAGTTTGCCACAGGGGATTCAGGGAACAGATATGTATGACTTATTATCTCAGTATTAACAGTGCCCTTCAATGATTTATGGAACTGTGCTCTTGCATTTTTAACCTTGATGTCCTTCCGATTATGGTTCTCAAATGCTGAGATTAACATAGCGGGACCCAAAGATGCGTAATTGGTTTCTTACCAATTCACTCAACTGTTAGAAAAAGAGTTCTTAATAGCAGAGAGGCTCCAGGTAGAAAGAACAAAAAACATCTAAGCACTTAATGCAAATCAACCTTATATTTACGATTATGAATATGGCATTCTCTAGAAAATATCTCACACGGAAATTCAATTATACTTTTTACCACAGCATTCATTCCATAAGCCAGACTTCTGGAATGCCACATGTATCTTGCACTAAATTTCAGGACCTCACTTGTGAGTATACACATGTTGTTCCTTCCTAAAATGTGACAGTGACTAGGACGAAGCTCCGCTGGCTGTGCATTTCAGTGCTCAATTTAGGCAAAACAGCAGGTGACATTTGGGGAAAAAACTATCCCTGTCCTTTCATCAGGGGTCCCTAGAATCACTGGGCTTGAATTTTTCTAACCTTGGGCAGACTTCTCAAAAACAGCTTCTGCACACAATGACAACTGACCACCTATATGGTTTAAACAAGAAGTGTTCCCCAAAGCCTCTTGTGTTAAGGGCTTGAGCCCCAGTGAGGTACTGTGCAGAGGCAGGGTTTAGAGATGAAGGCCTTCGTCATCTTCCACTAATGAGGCCATCACTGAACGGGCTCTTACGAGACAGGGCTCAGCCGGAGGAAGACGGTCACTGGGGAAGTGCCTTGTGAGGGTTGGATCCTGCCCCTGGTTGGATCTCTGCCTCCTTCTCTTTGCTCACTGGTTCCTGGTTGTGGTGAAGGAAAGCCCTTCTACCGTGATCTTTCTGCCTTTCCACAGCCCTAAAGCAGTGGGGTCAGCTGACCACAGGCTGTAACCTCTGAAACCAGGAGCCAGGTTGCATCTTTCTTCCTTTCAGGATGTTTAAGTCAGGTATTTTTAATAGGGATGAGAAGCTAATCTACTGCCCAATCCTTATAGCTACAAGCACCGTGAGACAATGACTTGGCAGATAAAATTCTTTGAAGTGACTTTGGGGAAATTCTTTGAAGTGACTTTTCTGATAAAAGAGAGAAGATGAAGACAGAACCTCCCCAGTGCCGCCACCCCTCCCCCTTTCTATAGAGCTGTTGTTTCCAACAGGCAACACCCCTGCGGGTAAAACACCAACATGTTTGGGAAAACAAGCAGCAAAACTGAGAAATCCTGGGTCCTCATGCCACCTCTGGGCTGGGAGAGGGAACCCAAAATCTTCCATAGACTCTCACCTGAAGTGTCATCATACTGTAAGACCCTCATATAGCCAAAATACTCCTAATAAAGGAGATGAGTCTGGGGTGGAGGCCAGAACAGAGAAATTAAGCAGCAGCGACAGCTCATGATTGCTTTGAAAGTAAGAGGACTAGAGGAGACACAGCACAATGCTTCTTGGCATGTGGGCCGAGCTCGCCCAGCTGCAGCCACTTGGAGTTTCAGTGTGAGCGCAGCACTCACGTGTGTCATTATCATGACTGTGATACTAAGGCTACTCAACCAGAGTGGCAGGAACACTAATTAGCTGATTCTTGGAACCTGGTGAAACAGTGTAAGAGCAAAACAGATAGTGGGGAAGTAAAAACAGTCTTTATGCTTTATATGTATAATTAAACGGTTTGGAGGTATATTTCCTACCTATTTGTGGGTGTTTTAAACCAGAATCTTTATATAGGTGAAGATAAAAGAGAATAGGGCTTTTTATAGGTGTGTATGACTGTGTGCATGTGTGTAGTTCCTCTCAATCATGTTTGTGACCTAGACCAGCGGTGGTGAGCCACGGCATGCACGCTCCAGTGGGCTATTTGTATCCCTGAAAAGTCTTCATGCCACCATCCTTGCCTAGACTGACCTTCTCTGTGTAAGAGAATTCTAGGTAATAAGATCAGTGCTGTGGTCCGGTCTCCTGGTAAGCTGGGTACTGCACAGGTTGGTTATGTGTTTCCCCAAAACACTTCTATTCAAAACAAAGCTTTGACAGCCTTGAAGGCAGCTGACAAACTAGAAGCTTTGGGAATATAGTTCAGAGTGTTTCCCTGAAGGACAACTCTTAGTAACAGACATTAATCACCTTCTAATTTCACTAAAAAACAAAAGGGATATTTAACTTATTTTTATTGTTTTCTTGTTATGCTAAAGATTTGAGCTGCTTTCTTCTGGTATGTTAAAATGCTAACAAATCTATCCTTCCTGCTTGAAATTTGTCCAATATATTCATCTTGCAAATATTTATTGGGTTCTCCATGCCAGTGAGTGGGTGCATGGCGGGAATAAGGGAGGCTAGGAAGAGAGAAAAGAGCAAAGGAAAAGGGAGGTTGGGGAGACAGGAGTTGAGAAGAAAGGGCAAATGTAGGCAAGGCTAGAGAGAAACATAGAGCAGGAGCGGGGGGAGAGATGGACTTGGGAAACAAGTATATTTTCAGATGCTCAAGTGCGGAAGAGAAAAACACAAATGGGCCCTAAAGAATGGAGCAGTATTTCAATTTGATTAGGAAAATATATCCTAAAATACTGAAGGGATTTGGTACTAGAGGGACTATTGGCTGGAGAACACTGACCCAAGATAAAGACTGTCAGGTCACCCTTTCACGAGGCTCCTGTGATCACCTCTTGCTAGAGGTACTTTCTGGCATCAGTCTGAGCAGGCCCTGGCCAGCTTTCACAGTCTAGACCAGTGGTGGTGGATCTGCTGCAGCAGGCTACTATACCACTGATAGCTCTGAAAGGTTTGCCATCACTGACTTAGGCTGTACAGGGTAGGTCTGGTCTCTCCACCCTAACTCTCTTGATGCAAAATGGCTGCTTCTAATTAGCTTTCGTCCTTTTCCCTCTGAAAACCTGTGACAGACTGAGAAGGAAGTTATCTAGCCTTTGAGAAGGTGTTAGCTAACTCCTAGGTCTCTGGATGCCTCCCTCACATACCAACTTCCTGAAGCCCTCAAAAAAAAAAAATCTCTTCCTGTGTAGCTAGGATCCCTTAGCACTCCCAGTTTGAGTGTTCTTCCAGGATGGAAAACTAGCACCACAGGTGGCCTGGAGTTTTGGCTTGGGAGGGAAAGGCTGGGCTCTTGTTCTTTCTCAGTAGGTTTAATTGGTTAGACTCAAGCAGTTCTCCAGTATGTGCATAAGCATGGCCACAGTGCCCAGCATCACTTACTACACTTGCTTTCGTGAATGCTCTTTGAAAGAGCTCATGGGAAGTATCGCCAGCTCCTCTGCACATTCACATTCATCCCGTGTGCAGCCTGCTTGGACCATGGCAGGCTGGGAGCCGCACGCGTGGCGCCACCCGCCTCTGGCACTGTCTCTAGCCATTCTGTTGCTCTCGCGAACAAGTCCAAGAAATAGAAAAACATAAAAAGCTATTGTCCATGTCCAGTGAGAAATGAAATGCACTGGACCAAGTATCACAACTTCCTTAAAATAATATGCCACTTTATCACTTTTGCGCATGGATCCTGCTTGTGGTTTGAAAGTCATAAACCCCTTGAAATCAATGGCTTGAGCTATCGCTGCTTTATTCTAATGCATACTTTTAAAAAAGCAATTTATTACTTACTCTCAATGGCTCACCTTTTCTAAAATACTTTGTCCATCTCCTGCTTTGCTTCATAATGTTGGCAGCCTTGAGCAGATTTGAAGCAATTTATCAATAAAAGAACATGCCCTATAGCTCTGGCCTAGGAAAACAGTTTCTGAACTACAGTGGAGCCACAGCATAAAGTTACTTCATCTACACAAAGTTAATGGCATATATAACAACACTTTAGATTGTTTACCCTAGTTTTCACGGAAGATCCTAAGTGATACATACAACCTCTTGCAGAAAACCTGGGCAACTTTAATTTTGTTCTGCTAGCAACTCCCATCATGTCCTCTACTATGATGAAAACTACAAGGCAAGAAGAATCCAGCTTTGAGAAGGTAAAAGAACAGTACATATTTCCCACATTCAAGGGTAAGCCGTGCTGCCTACACACATGCTGTGACCAAGGGTTTGGTGTGGGAGAGAGAAGCTGGATTTCAGTAGGACCCCAGCACTCATCAATGAACACATGTGTCTGAGTCTGATCTCCATAACCCAGATCTTTCACTGGGATCTCTCTCAACCTGCTCTACGCTCAGGTCTTCTCATGCAAAGAGACACAAATGCATCAAGAATGCATCAAGACACTCAAGTCAGGCAAAGAAAACTTGGTTTACATCACAGTGAGCTCATTGACACAATGAATGCAGTGTGTCAGAGAGATCAGGGTCCATCTAGCACTGCTCACTCCTGAGGGCTGTAGCCTATAGGAGAAGTCACTCATGGGAATACACTGCTGGGACCACCCATAAGGGCTTCAAGCATCAGAAGAGCCCATCCATGAGCCTGAGAATTCCTGGATTGACTTTAACTAAGATCTCCTTAAAAGAAAGTAGATTATTTAAGGGATCAAGAGTCCAGTGCTCAGCATGCAGCAAATGTCTGAGGAATATGAGTCCTGTTGCTCTATGGGTCACTGAAATGACTGCCCCTCGGAACAGGTTTTTACTTCAACTCAGCGCAATGCTGAACTAGCCAACAGAGCTCCAAAGTTCACTACCACATGCTGCCCCACACCTCATCACACTCTGTGCTCCTCTAGTGGTCAGAGATCTGCTGAACTGGAGATACCTGCGTTAGCAGGAGGAAGGCACATTTCACAGTAGGCAATGGCAGGAGTGAGTCATGAATACATTATCCTAAGCAAAAGAAGCTGGACACAGAAGGTCACACATTACATTATTTCATTTATCTGGAATATGTGGAACAGGCAAACCCATCCAGAGAGAAATTGGATTAGTTGCTTCCAGGGGCTGGACAGAGGGGTTAATAGGGGAGTGACTGGCAGTGGGTATAAGGTTTACGGGATGATAAAATGTTCTCAAATTAGACAGTAGCTATAGTAATGCAACTCTGACTACTGTATACTAAAGCCATCTTAATTATACTCTTTAAAAGGGTGGCTTATGGTACATGAATATCTCAATACAACTGTTCTTAAAAATGGAAAAGACACACAATCAACAACAGAATGTTATTTCATGGTGAGCTTTCCCGACAAAATATGAGCAAACCCCCCCCCCCCACCGAAGGAAGAAATGCAAGCACTTCCCCAGTTTCACAAATGAAATGTGTGCAAAATCATTTGCACTGAGATACCTGCTCTTCCTTCTCAGGCAGGGATGGAGACCAGATGAGGCCACTTCTGTGAGCACCCAGATAGCTTTCCAGTTTCCAGATAGATTCCTTGAAGATGGTTATACTGGCTGCATTTCTCATTTTCCTGTTTGCTCTCTTAAGAAAAGGAGCAGACTGTATCTACATTTTTCAGGGCAGGAAGCTAAGCCTCCTGGACAGTAAATAATCTCCTCAGACCTCTCAAGCATGGAAAGCCTAGACTGTGCATAGACGCTTGGTCCCTAACGGACACACCTTTGCCACTCGAAGAGAGTAAACGAGGGTTGAGCTTTTCAGTTCTTCCCATAGTGTGTTAAGAGACTTTGCCTTGTTCAGGCTTTAGACCCTAATCATTCTGAAGAAAAGAAAAGAAAGGAGGGAGGGAGGAGATGGGAGAGAGCACAGGCATTGGAGAAGGACGTAGATTCAGAGTTTTTTGTTTCAGGAGTATACAAGAGACGCCGATTTCCTTTTCAAAGTTCAAAGGAAATGATGTGTTTTGTTTTCATACTTCGTTTCATTTCCACTTGGGAAAAAGCCCCCAGCTTTGAAGCCTCCCTGTTTAAACTCATTAGGAAAACCATCAATGACGGAAGCTTTCATGAAACTGTAGTGGGAGGAATTAGTGTTAAGGGAGAGCTGGATCAATCTTCAAACGTTTCATCTATGGAGACGGGAGGTCAGCACTGCCTGCTTGTTCAGCTGGAAAGTTAACATAAACAAATGCTTCACTTGCTGGCGAGTCCAAGGCACTGAAGGCACGTGATCTTTGCCTCCACTACTTGCTCCGAAGCCAGCTCTGCCTGCCAGAGATGGATTCATCTGGAGAACTCAGTGAGCTTGCTGACTGGCAAAATGTCTTGCCCTGCAGAGAAAGATGCTCCCTTACTGTCCCCAAGGAACAGGATGTAGTGAGATCCACATTCAAGCAGCACAAAATCTCCTATGTAATCCATAACTTTACTGAAAATGACGCGGAAACCTTTTCAGCGAGGCTTGTGCTAACACGTGCGGATATCTTTCTTGACACAGATATCTTTCTTGACACTGGAATCTTTTAAAAAGACTTAACCTGTTGAAGTTTCATTTGCCAAAACTAAGCCAGGCTGATTTTTAAATGTCCGATTTTTATTCAAAAAGCATATTCTACCACTCATCTGACCGGATAAGAGCAAGATAAGGAGGAGAGTGTGAGGGACTATGGGGGTAATGTGTAAACATGGGCTAACAGAGCGGCCAGGAGAGGGAGGAAGAGATGGGGCAGGAACAGACAACAAAAAATTAACAGGTATCACTGCTATGCCTGAAGTCTTCCTGGAAGAGAATGCTAAAAACACTATCTTTGTGCCTATAAGACAGCATGAATTGTTACTGGCAATCTGAAATTCTGCACAAGAGGACTTAATGTTTAATATTTTCATTTTTTTTTGAAACAAGCACTCCATGTGGCATATACAAATATTCACAGGTAAAAGTGTGTGAACACACACCCTGCCTTTCATACATGCATGCTTCTGAGTGCATGTGCACATCTTAAAAGAACATGGACACAGGGTGAAGGGGAAAAATAATGAGATTATAACAAAAAAGAAAGGAAACAAATTTTATGTATATAGGGGGGCGGTAGGGTGGGTAGGGCTATGAGAAAAAATGAGAATTAAGTTGTGTCTTATACTGGTACAAAGCCCCATTATGGAGTGCAATCATGATGCGTATATGTAATGTACCAATAAAGATTAAAAAAAAAAAACATGGACACAAAGGAATAATGATCTGATTGATTAGCAGAGTGGGGTCTCCTTCCTGCCAAGCTCACACCAAGGCCAAACTGGCACCTACAATCTCAAACTGCAGGTGAACTTTCTCAGAGCTAGACTTGAGAAGATAGCAGCTATGGTTACTTTTCTATTGTTTTCTACTAAGAAGAGATGACAGATCAGTTGTGGACTTGTAGTCCTCTCTTGCTCTCTCATTCAGCTGAGGAGAAGCTAAGGTACAAAATAAACCTACCCCAAGCCTGCAGCAATCCTTACCTAACTTAATGAGCAACTAATATAAAAGGAGAATATCATTACTTACACAGCCATAAAGCAGACACTACATGGCATGTAAATCAGTAACTCTTGTATCGCAAAACAGACAAATAGATTAATGCATGTTGCAAAGGATGGGTGAAGAGATCGATTAGGTTACTGATTCAGACCATGAACTTTCTCTCAATATACTGCATTTAACTTTTAAATAAGGTTTAGGAGAACATGTAACATTTTCCTCACTGACAGAGCTATATTTTACTAAGGGCCGAAATTGGCTAGTCTATAAAAATTAAATTATGCCCCTTTCACTGTATCTAGTCAAGAGGAAAAACTCTAATTACAAGATTGCACTGTCAAACAAATGCAAATTTGCATTCTTTATATCCTGGTTTAAAAATTCATATTGGAAGGGGGAGGCTTCTCTTCTAAAATGAAAATCAATATTTGAAATATTTTGTGGAATGCTATGATAAACAAGAGCAAAAGAAATGTCATTATCAAGGATGCTAGTAAATAGACACTAACCCATCACGTGCAAAGCTGGTGAGAACAAGTCATTAGTTATGTAAACATTTAAATATCAATTAGTAAGGACAATGAAAGAAGCTGAACCAAATCTCCCTTCCCCATGGGCATGGTTATTATTCCAGAAATGACCAATGGGAAAAGGAGCACAAGAAAATAATCTCAGCACCTCACAGGAATATCACTCTGGGGAACAGGGAAAGGTTAATTTTAAATGTACTTCCCAATTGAAAATTAATTATACCTGCTTCAAAACTCATACGAGCTGAGTTTGCAGACTTACTCCAGAAAGGACTGACTGAAGGCCTGGACATCCTTCGTTGCTGCTATTTCTTTCTTGGAGAAAGTGTACCATTCATTAGTGCTTCATGTCAGATGGGCGTAGTTCATTAAAACTTCTTAGTCCATTTAAAGCCCCGATTTTTCTGTATCCTGAAAGATGTCAGTCCTCACAGCACTCAGACTTCAGAAACTCTACTTCATATTCTTTCAACATTCACTTTGCTGCCAGTCTGCTCACCTTGCCTGGTAAACTTGAAGGACATGAAAAACTAAGTCCTTAGAACTTTGAAGTATCTTTTCAGGCAAACTGTTGTCTTTTACTCTGTGAGGCTGGGGGGTGATATTATAACAATGTTCTTGAGTTGTAGAGCAGATTTCAAGTGCTTTTACTAACAGCTGGCTGATGGACTTGGACCACGCATTTCACTTTTCTAGGTCTTGTTTTGTTACTGTATAATACAAACATACATTTCTCCAGATCATCAGTTAACACGGGGTATCCCCACAAAACATGGGGTGCTCAGAAAAGACCTACTGCTAAATACAGCACAAAGTTATGGAATGAGCATCATGGGGTGGACAAGTCATGTAGACAATAACAAGACACCAGGACGATGCCGATAAACACCCTAACTAGGGAGTAGTAGGTCCTTTCAGCTCTAATGCACTAAGATTCTCAGTACAGCATATATTATTAGTTAGCTCTGACTTTGGCTCCTAATGGTATATAATATGTACTACTCTCTTTTTCTATGGTGGAGAACTTGACCATGCAATAGAATGAAATGCTAAGTGGTTCTGGCACAGGAAACAGTCCTTAAAAAAGAATGACCAGATTCATGAACAACTATATGCAATGTGCTAGGAATGAGCCAGATACTCAGGGCACACATTCAAATTAGAGCATATTACTGCCATGGTCATACCACACTGTACCAGTTTACAGTCAATTTTAAGCCTGTTCTCCATTCTTATTGATAAAAACCTAATTTTAACAATTACATAATCCTAGACCTGGTAGTGCCCTGCACTTATCAGCCTTTGGATCTTGCTCTTCGAGGCAGAGACAAATGCATTTGGCAGTTTTCTTCTGAGTTTAGGCTTGGAGTCCCTTGCACATCCTTTAAATCCATTGTCCTTCCTCTCAAAATTGATTTTTCCTTTGCATCCATCAACTGCTTCATTTTTCAAACATCAGAATTTAGATTATTTTATACTTCCATCTTATTTCCCTCTGGCCTATTGCCTATGAAAAGAAAAAACCTGGTTTGGAAAGAAGGTATTCAACTTTACTACGCTAATAGAAAATATGCAACTTTAGGCCAGGCACACAGAGATTTCTGTGCTGAAGTTTCTTGGGTATAACATGGGAAGTTCTGTGGCTGTTTTGACTTATTATAGCATGCAGTGGAGGAGAGAATGAAGATGAAAAACAGCACTTTGAAAATGGAGTGTGTGGTATATATTTCAGATACACATATATGGGAGAAGAAATATTTCTCAGAAAAAATAAATTTCTGACTAAAATTTGGTTTATATCCTTTCCTCACTATATCCTTGGCCACAAAGCACAATCCCAAGTAGACCATAAGAATCCTAAAATTTTTACTAGTTCCACAGTACATCCTCAGTTAGCGTGGCTCTGAACTACCACTTAGCAGAAAGCTGCAAATACTGGAAAGTACCAAGAAAGTGTTCCTGGTTATTCAGACTAAAATCATAGCAGTTCTGCCAATAGAAAGGCATTTGCTCTTTTGTTCAGGTAAAATGTAGGCATAAAGCACAAGTATAGGGAAATCACTTATGAAAAGCATCTGTATCAATCACAGCTTAATAAAGTATCCCTAAGTTTATATATCATTTTGCTTTTTAATAGCACATATCCGATAAGCTAGAAGAATGGCAGCCGCTTTTCCTGGGACAAGTTATTCTTGACAACAGTAAGCCTCAGACCTCCCAGAAGTGTGATTTCAGAAGAAAGAATCCACATCACAGCCTATGAGGGGCTACAAAGAGCCACTGACGAGACAATACAGACATCACAGCACAGGGACAAGCTATACTAGGGGAGTTGCCGGATGTGCCCACTAAATGACTGGCTAATTAACAAGACATGAGCTGGTGCTTCTTGAGGGGAAAATATTCTCCGGAGGCATTAACTTGCAAACTAGTGTCCTTGCACGGACTATCAGCAGGGTAAGGAAAGCACAGAACAGTTCTAATCACTTCTTGGGGCAGTGAGCAGTTCGAAGACCTAATGAGGAACAGGGCTTTGGTTCTTCACTATCATTTGTCACACACTACTATTTCACATCTTTGCACTGGCTTTTTAATAGCAAAGGCTATTCCTGAGTTTGACCTTGCAACTACAGAGCTTTACCAATTTTCTCAAAGTTCAGTTATCTGTTGGGGGGTTGGCTTTTGAATCCTGATAAGACTGTTGGGGGCACTTCGGGCTCCATCTTCAAAAAGACTTCTGTTACCCAGGGCGAGGTCTGGCGCCAACAAACCCCTCCCTCCTTTGTATAATGCCTAGGGTCTCTGCTCAGCTAGCTAAACTACCAGGGCAGGGAACAACATTCCTTTGAAAGATCTTGGCAATTTTGTGTCTGGAATTTGATGCATTAGTTCTAAAATTAAATAAAGATCCTACAGTGTTCTTCAGAGAAATATGGTGTGGCTCTATGACAAAACACATTTTTCAAGCTCTGACCTCTGGGAACTTCAACTAGCTCCATATTTCAGGCTGACATCGCTCACAGGCTACTGTCTAGCTGCCCAAGCCGGGGCTGGTTATCCATATATTTTCCACTCTCTGATCAGCCTTTAGCTTTAGGAGGTGAGGGGAGTAAATAAAAAGAGAATCACTGATTTAAGTGCACTTGCCCTCCCCACTCCCTTGGGGAGAAGCCCTGGTAATTAACTCTAATGAGATTAAAGTAACTTAGAACTCTTCATTTTCCCAGCACTATAAAAGTAAATCTGCAACGACCACTGTGTGTGCATGAAGTCAAAGCCAGTCCCTCTGTAGCGTAAACCCCCCCCCCCCCCAACTTTCACCCAGACCTAGGCTCAAGGGCGGAAGGAGTCTGGCTCTTACCCGCACTTTGCTCCATCACTTCTTTCTGACACATGTCTTGAACGTTCACCGTGCAGTTGACGATGAACTCCGGGGAGGAGCAGTCGTTGTTCAGCTGGAATTCCTCACACTGGTAGCACTGGATTTGTAGCGCAAAGCCTGCGGGACAGACACGGTCTGGTTCAGATCCAGTGGGCAGGGAGCCCACCCCGACACTGCCACCTCTTGGGGACCTGCTCTCCTGGACGGCAGGGCTGGATGGGGCTGCAGCGGGGGTACCAAAGGGACTGCAGGACAAAGCGGAATCCGCCGAGGGACCCGGAGACCCCTGCTCCAGACAAACATCCCATCCAACAACACCTGCAGCCTTTTCCAAAGAAGTGGAAAGGAGAGGGCCTGGGTGCAGACCCAAGAGAAAAGTAGCTTTAGAGACAAGCACCCGCCTCAGTCTATGCCAAAGGATTTGCCTAATTGCTAATCGGTTACAAATTACTTAATGACTATTTTGGCAAAATTCGTGATTGCATTCGCAGACATCCTTTCAGGTTTATTTTTGAAATCGTAGTTCCTAGGCTTTGGTTCGGAGGTTTCCTGCGCGAAGGGGAGGTTCTGGACACTGAGCACCCCAGGTCTTCAGGCTCAGTGGTCCGTCCCTGGGCCACTGGCTCGGTCCGCGGCGGGGGTCAGGGGTCCCATCTCCGCAGAGCGCACTCGGGACCGGGTGGGAAAAGAGGGCGCCAGACACGGGCACCTCCTGTGCCTTCGAGGTGGTGTCTTGGGTCTGGGCGCTTCCTTTAGGTCTAACAGCCAGCGCTCTTCCTGGCCCCTAGCGCCACAACCAGAGCACTTCGGGAGCAGCAACACATCCCGGGGTGGCGCGGCGCGGCCCGGCCCGAGCTGCGCAGGGCTCCGCTCACCTGTCGGCGCCGCTGCTCTCGGGGTTGCCAGAGACGCTGGACAACTTGGTGAGGCTCAGGGAATGTCGTACTAGCCACAGTGCGGCTCGCACCCTTCTTCCTCCCCAGTCCAGCTCCCAACGACTGGAGCTGGAGCTGCTGCCGCCAGAGTCCCGCAAATCCCCGCTCCCACTGGTTCCCGCCGCGCGGGACTTGGAGACTTTCCCGGTGTGGCGCCTCTAGGCACCAGGCTCCGCGGTAAACTCCCGCCGGGCGGGCAATACCCGCGCTCCGCCGGCCCCGCGTGGGCGCACTAGGGGCGGACGGGCCCCGGGGTGGAAGGGGTGGCTGCGCCTGGCTGGGCACTGGCCTCGGGTCTTCTTACCTGGAAGCAGGAATAATCCGCAAAAAGTTGCCGCGAGGCCGAGGACCCACATCCTCCCGGAGCCGCGGGGGAGGAAGCGGGCAGGCGCATCAGAGGTGGCGACCGGAGCCGAGGCTGCCCGGGCCGCAGCGGCCGCGGCTGCAGAGGCTGCTGGGGCCCGCGCTGCTGCCGCCCAGGCACCGGCCGCCGCCGAGAGGAGCCGCAGGTGTCGCCCTAGGCGCCCGCATCGCCCGCGCCGGGCTCGCCGTGCAGCGCGGGTCCCCGCTCCTCGCGCTCGAGCGCGGAGGCTCCGGAGTTGGCGGCTGAGGCTGAAGAACTACGAGCGATTCCGAGCGCCCAAAAAAGTCTCGCCTCCCAGTCCCCCTCCCACGCCAGCACCACGTGACGGCTGCCGAGTTGGGGTGGGGGTGGGGGTTGCGGGCGGGGAAAAGCGGGCGCCGTCTAAGTCCCCACCCCCTTCCGCCGCCCTGCTCTCCAGCCTCTGCGGCTCCCGGGGTTGGGAGAGTGTAGTTTTCCCGGGCTGGGGCAGTGTCGGGGAAGGCGCAGCAGGTGCCAGGGGACCTGCGTGGCGGGGCCGGTGACCAAGCGCTGGGCCGGGCCTCGCACCCACTCCCCCCGCTAACGGGCACCCCAGCCGCGGGGTCTCGCCCACCAGCCGGAGCGGTAGCGCGGCGGCCGCAGGACTACTCTCGGGTGGGGTGGGAGGCGCGTTCCCGCACACCTGGCAAAGTTGCACACCCGCAGCCTCCCCGGGGTGTCCCGAGCCCCGGCGCGACCTCCTCGGAGACCCTCGGCACCAGCGCTTTCTGTGCTCTGCCTTCAAGGGGGGGGGGGCGGAGGGGACGCCAGACCGTCGCGCAGGTCCCGGCCACCATCTCTTCGCCTTCTGGCGCGCCCAAGGTACGACAGACCGCCGAAGCTCCCAGGAGGACGCTGATCCCGGCGGCGAGGGTTGTTCCCCACCTCCCCTCGCTCCCAAAGGCGGGGCAAGCTTCAGTCGGGCCCCTAAGGCCACGAGTTCTGAGTACGCTAGTGCGCAAGGCACGGCCCTGCCTAGACCTTGGACAGAGGCTCTTCCCCTACTCGCCCCAAATTGCTCCTCGCCAGTTCCTAGGGCACCCACCTTGCCATTCCCAGGACGCCAACGGCGCAGTTTTCCGCTTCCTAGCCAAGCTTTGCAGCAGGTGGTGCTGGAGTCCGCACACCCGTCCGAGCTCATTTAGAACCCCACCCCCAACCCCGCCCGCCTCACCCCTTTACCCTGACCCCAGGGAGCGTCCTTTTCCTTGGAAATAGCCTGTTAAGCTTTGCCCCGCTTCCTGCCTCCCCGTGGGGAAGCTCTCTCAGGCTGGGACGCAGATCATTTATTTCCCATCCAGCCAGCAGAGCAGGTCTGGAAAACCTGCTTAAATGACTTTCTTGTAATTCCTCTGCAGAGATCCTTCCGAGCGCGCCTCGGGCTCCTTCCCGGTCTTCGCAGCCCCCTCCCTTTCATTTCTACTTGGTTAACCCCTCAGGGAGACTGACACGCTCTGACCATTACTCGCTCGCCTGCAGGCTCTGATCTTACAATTGGCCAAATTACTATCACGGGAGCAAAAGGGCCCCTTTATTTATTCCTTCGGGAAAGCCTCCTCGGAGCACGTGTGAATCTTTACTGATAGAACTGAGTGGCCCACAGGGTCCTTGAGCAACTTCTTTTCAGCATATAGAGGAACAATTGTGATAGAACTTTATTCTGAAATGAAACAAAAGGATTTTTTTAAGCCTGAAAGACAAGGACGCTTTACATAATTTTCATTTAGGGTAACAAAATTCAAATATAACAAATTGCACAAATTAACAAAATAACATTGATCATATAATATTCTTTAAAGAGACAATTATGTACTAAAGTAGCAGAACCTAAAAGTATCTCTATTACGCCTAGTTTACAAGCTCCTGTACAAACGCAATTATAAATAGTTCACATCTAGAAAAAATACACATAAGCTTTAAAATAGAATTTATCCTTACATATAAACAGTCTTTGTAGAAAAAAGAGTATTAAAAAGTAAGAAATTTTCATAGCACCAACCGTTGATTTTACTTGTTAAAAAGTGAACATAGCAATTTAGGAATTTTTCATTTCTAGAGTACCCAGATTTTAATTTTTAAAAAAATTAACAAATAACATTGAGACTAACAGAGAACCACTAAGTAGAAGCGGATGTAAAGAAACGTCTAGAAGGAAAACCCACGGGAAGGAGGATTAAGCTGTGACTGGACGTAGCGTCATACTTCCTGGTGTCCACACTTCACTTTTCAGGGAAAGCAGAATTATTATTAAAACTAGAGTTTCTCTTCAACAGTTCTGAAACTGTACTGCAGTTAAACACTTCGACCAAAGAGACTGGGAGATGAAGATGACCATGATCTTTCTGGTTCTTCTGCAGACCGTGTTAGGTCTCCGGACTGTACCCACAAATACTTTTAGGACTACAATGAACTTCACAAAATCTTTAGGATTTTGTGGAATTTTAAAAATATATATATTATCATCAACTTCTAAGACTTAGTACATCATCTCAAGAGCATGGCACAGGTTCCTTTTATTGCTATCTTTTTCTTCCCTACAAATATAATTTCTCTTCCAAAAAAATTTACAACTTCTGTACAAGTATTTTAAAAAGTGCAAAATTAAGAATTCTGTGTCATCTTTATTTTTAATCCTCTTGAAACAAAACAAATGGATTCAATCTTTATTGCCCTGTCACAGAAATAAGCCCCGGTGTGTTGCCTGCTGTGAATTTGACAAGGTAGGCCTGGTGTTGCAGTAGTTAATGGCTAACAGCTCTACTCCCCCCACCCCCTTTCTTTTTTAAGTGCACTATTCCCAGCTCTCAACGAAGGGGCTAAAAAGTCCTTTATACATCATTTGAACCTTGACTAGCACAGGAAGAAAAGCTATCGTATAAAGAATCACTTAAAGATTCCAGATTGTCTACCCCAGGCCTATCAGAGCTACTTAAAGATGTCTCTTCATTTTTTTCTCTCTCTTCCTTTTGTCCTTCAACCTTGCTCACGGAGTTCTCTTTTTCTAATAAAATCACAGTATTGCTGTTAAATTTATTGAACGACTCGAGGGAAATTTTAGATAATCTATGCTCAGGATCTTCTTTTGTTTCTTCAACTTGTTTCAATTTCTGCAATAAAAAGAGGAAAATATTAGAAACATATTTCTTTGGAAAATTAAGTTATCCTATCCAATATTCAATCATTATCTGTACAAAGTGTAGTTAAAGGGATAGAGAGAACCTACAAGTCTTTAATGATCCTCTAGTATAATTAAATGTAATAATAAAGCCAATTTTAGAGAGAAATCAAGACTTTTTATTTTACTGAGATAAATAGGTCCTAATGTACAAACCAGTTAAGTGCCATTCAATTTCATTTTAAATGGACCCATCTGAAATGTACTCAGGTTGAGTGCCTGAATTTTTCTTAATCAAAGTCTCAAACTTCTCTGTCTCCTTGCTAAGGGTTACAGTTTTTCTAAATGTAGATAGGAACTGAATTTTGGCTAGAAGTTAATAGTACTTTGAAAAAAAGGGCAGAGAGAATTCCTTAGTTTGCCATAAAGTTTAAGTGCATGTTAAACTTGTCAAAAACATTGTTATGTTTGCATTTTATCCCTTTCTGGGACTGACGATACTTGAAAAAGATCTCTGGGACTTTAGCTGTGGATTCCGGAAGGCTCAAGTGTGTGAAACCCACAGAAATAGGCATGCAGGTCGGTAGCTCCCAGAGTCCAGCGGGTTCTCCTACTACACCAGCTTGTCCTGGGACACTGATAGGATGTTGTTAGAGCCCTGCTGGATTTCATAAAACACTGTTGTCACACTCAGTCACCACTGCACATCAGCCCTGTAAGCATCACTGTGTTCAGCTCAAGTGGGGGTCAGGGCTGACGAGGACCGAGGGCAGCAGGGATGCAGAAGACCATGACAAGAGCGAAGGTGTTAATACCTCTAAAACAGCTCTCTTTTTCTTTCAGGCAGAAATTCCATCCAAAGCGAGGAAGAAGCAGGCACGGGACTTAGGGTAATAGCTATTGCTTACTGGGAAACTGCTGGTAAAAGGCTCTTGACAGGTTTTCTCCATCACCCTTTTCACACCTGAAAGTTACGTTCAACTCACATTTTACTGTTTTAAAATCTATGTGCTAATTTTGTTTTATTTTATTTTTAATTGACATAATTGATACTGTATATGGAGTACAATGTGATGTTCCATATATATCTATATATCTATAAAGAGATATATAGATATATATGAGATGTGTATTGATCAAATCAAGTTATTTACCATGTCACCCCAAATGCTGACTTAAAATCCTCTCTTTTGGTTATTTTGAATTTTCTGATACAATATTGCTATGCTGTGTACCAGAAGATTAGAACTTATTCCTCCTAACATTGATCCTGTTGGCCAGTTCCAAAGATGAGGAAGACAAGGCTCACTGTGACAGAATAGTTACCTGAGCTTCCAAAACAAGTGACACAAACAGAATTAGAGTTTCAACCTGGCCCACATGGGCCTATTCTATTAAACCATGCTGGTGTAGATAGAGGGGCAAAATATTGTGCTGTCATGTTGCTATCTGAGTCTTTCACTTAAAGAACACAGCCAGCACTTCTCTGACACACATAGCTCTGCTTTCCGACCTGCCCTCAGCCTGTGTGATTATTCTGGATTTTAAAAAGGTGTGGAGCAACAACTAAGTTTCTACAGAGGCAAATAGATATGGCCCCAAACCTAAGGACTCTCATAGCAAACAGGAGGAGAATGACAAGATGGAAGTGGATGGCTTCAGGGTCCCAAGAGCAGGCACAGAGTTTTTCTGTTATGCGAAATGGTGAAAGCCCATGAGGATATTTGCAGATCAGCCTGAACTGGTGAGCCCCTCATTACACGATTAGCATGCAGGTGCAGCACAGAAGAGTTCGGCTTCAGTCTCAGATGCCCACCTGGAAACCACAGCGGCACTAAGCCACAGACTCCTAGCTGATTACAGAATGGTGATTCTGTAATTAGGAGTAACTCCAGGCAGGAGGCCCTTTGATGTTGTGCCATATTTTAGCATTCCTTTTTCCAAAGAGTTATATAGCACAATATTAAAAATACACAGGGAATATGAAATGTTTTCGAAAGAGTAAACATTTACCTTCAGTTATCAAACTGTAAATGTACATTTACATTTAGGTCCAGAAAAGGTACTCAGTGCAATTTTCTCCTCGCTTGGATATTTTTGTCCTTTTTCTTTGAAAAACTACAAGCAATTTTTCTTGCCTATTTCCAGTCTATGTAGATCTCAAATTCAATAAACACACACCTGTTAGAGAAGCAACCACGAAGCACACAGAAGGTTTGGGTGCTGGGAATACACAGCTGAGTAGAACTGGTTCCTAGAGGGGAGAGCTGTGTCCTTCCCTTGGCTGTGGCGGAGGTTGACAGCGCTCCCCTTCAGGTGTATGTTGTGATGAGACACACCTGAACTCAGGATTAACTAAAGTTCTGGAAGTAAAGTTCCACAGGCTCCTGCTACACGGAAGATGCTCACTAAATGTAGGGCAGGATTCTTATTCTAGGACGGTGTTTCTCCAAATGTGTTCCTCAGACTAGCGTCCATATCAGTATTCCCGAGGAGCTTGTTTGAAATGCAAACAGAACTACTGCATCAGAAACTCTCAGCCTCCCTCCCTTTTAACAGGCTTACAGAATGATTCTGATACACACTAAAACTAAAAACTTGGACTAGATGAATTTGTAGAGTTGGAATATGGACAGATAACAAGCACAATTTAGGCTAGCATAATAGTGCAGACCTATAATCCCAGGCCTCTGGGAGACTGAGGCAAGAAGATTTTAAGTCTAATCCTAGCCTCAGCAATTAAGTGACATAGGGAGACTCTATTTCAAAATGGAAAATAAAAAATAGCTCAGTGTGGGCTCCATCCCAGTACCACACACATACACACAAAAGTAAAATTCTGTGTATGAAGGTTGAGGTAAGGAAAGAATTTAAAGCTTGCACTGTCAGTGGGCCAGTACATCACCTTTTCTAAAGGTTTCAAGCTTGAAGGTTGGTTTCTTCAGCTAAATATAACACAGGACTAACTGGCCCAGGGGAGTTATGGTGGAAAGGAAAGACCATTATAGGAAACATATGGTCATCTTGGACTCCTTTTTATTTTAAGAGTTTGGATGAAAGGAGAGTACAGAAATCTTTCTTGGCTCTGAGGACATCAGTGCAAATGACAAAAAAGGCCAAATGGCATTTAACTTCAGGCTGGCAGGCTCAGGACTAAGTACTGTACTTAATGGCATCAGCATCTATTTAGATCTACATTACTGGCCCTGAGAAGAAAGGTGGGTTTAGATCTCTTGATTTAAAAAGGGAGGACATAAATCTAGGTCAACATTGGTTTATATTAATAATTTCCTGATTCTTGAGTATTGGTTCATATTAAAACAATAAAATAACTTAGCATGCACATCAACTTGCAATCTGTGCACTGTCTCATTGTTTTCTTTTTTTCTTTCTTTTTAAAATAGTACTAGAGAATGAACCCAGGGCCTTCATATTTAGCTATATCCCTAACTCTTTTTATCTGGTGACAGTCTCCCTAAGTTGCAATCTACACTGCTCAGGCTAGCTCAAACTTAGTCTTCCTGCCATAGCCTTTTAGAGGGTTGTGGTTACAGATGTGCACACCTATGTCCAATTATTTGCATTCCTGAGCTCTAGGTCTTTTGCTATCCTTTATTTTTATGCTATACCTGTCATCCTACCCCCCATTTCTTTCTCCTTAAAGCTGGGCCCAACACTAAACTGTCAGTAGGTTCTCAATGTACACTTCCTTTACCTCCAGTGCTGGGCTTGGCTTTTCCAGTGATTTTGCCAAGAATAATGGCAATCAGTAGGTTCCTTTCCTGCCCCTGTATGAATATACTGAATTAGCCTCAAGTGTGCTTGTCAGACATCAGGTATATTTAAACTTTTGAAGTCACATTACATTTAGATATAAATAGAAGTAAGGACAGAGGTCAAACAGTAAAGCATTTGTGATCTTTCTGGCAAATCCTCACAAAACAGAGCAGGTCAGATGTAGCAAATGCATGGAAAGATGATGCTTTGCAGACTAATTGTGGTAAAAAATGTTCCTAGTTTTACTGCGTGGCTGTTCAGGGGCAGACAATTTTCAGGGATTATCTGATTTTGTCCCCGTAGGACTTCCACAGGGCAGATGCCATGGATGTTGGGGAAGTCATGTAACTTGTATAAGGTTTTGCAGCAGTACCTGGTGAGGCTGGACTTGGACCTGGAGTTCTGGCTTCAAACCCACCTTTATCTTGGAGAAGTGCTTACCAGCTAGCAATTGGTTGGTAAGCAGCATCTTTAAAGGTGGCATCTAAATAAGAATTACAGAAGAAAACACCAACAATAAACATGGTAAAGATTTGTTTGAAAAGAACTGTGCTGGTTCCAAATAACATCTCCATGTTCTGTATGTGCTATGTTTCACCAAAATTAAAATTACTTCATTTGTCACCTATAGGTGGCAACAGTTGTATGGATGACTTTTTGGTTGGGCTTTTTATTGCACTGGGAGCCAAAATAAGGTGAAACAGGCAAGATGAGAATATACTTTTAAGTTGGAAATAAGTAGCTTTGCATATTATTACAGTATTTTCCTCTCTAGAGTGTCACCACAGAATTATTAGTGATAATCCCTGGAAGATGTTCATACAAATTCAAGTTAAAGTGAAATTAGACCTGGACATTTAAATTCCTGATATTTAACACAGAAATACTTGATGTGTTTTTTCACAGTGAATGGTAATTGTGGAATAGAGATTTTGCCTAGAGCAATGTCATGAACACTAGACTAGAAAGGATCAGTTAGAGGAGGCACGATAAGGAAGATGAGAATACACAAAGTAATACACAAAAATGCTGTAATAGACCAGCAACATGCATATACAAGAGGAGGTCAGTTTCAAAGAGATATATGTTGTATGTGTACAGCCAGAAACTCTTGCCCATAGGTGGAGAGAAACAAGAAATTTATGAAATAGTGCAATCAATTATTTTTTTATGATAGGTACTTTCATTACTTCAAACATGCTTCCATCTGCTGATTGTATCTTGAAAATGTTGGTTAATAGATCCAATAAATAAAGCTTGAAAATATTAGTTCACGTACCTACTAATATATCTCAGTGTCAGGAAGAGATTCAAGACTGCTTGGCAACTGCTTGGCAAATTCAAACCCAGCATCATTCCTCAGCTGGCACTAAAACAATGACTAGAGCTCTTAGTCCAAATGAATGTAAACAGGATCTTAATCCACA
>PVIR01027894.1:0-22475 GCA_004026965.1 Petromus typicus
TACTGGGTGTGGAGACTCACACCCAGCAGCAACCAGTACCACATACCATAGTGCCGGGCGTGGTGGCTCACGCCTGTAATCCCAGCACTCGGGAGGCAGAGGCAGGAGGATTGTGATGTGAGTTTGAGGCTGAGCTCGTGGCCAGCCTGAACCACAAAGCGAGACCCTGTCTCAAAAAACCTAAAAAAAAAAAAAAAAAAAAAAAAAAACCTCTACAAACTATGAGCCAAAATAAGTATTTTTTCTTTTAATTTGGACTGTCAAGTATTTTTGTCTCAGCAATGAGAAAAGTAACTAAGACACTTGCTTTCTTGGGGAAAAGCCTACTTGGTCATGTGATATGATATTTTTAATGATTTGTTACATTTTTTTTGCCAGTTTATTATTGAAGATCTTTATATCTAGATTCATTGAAGAGACTGATCTGTAGTTTTCTGTCTTACTTGAGGTTTTATCTGGTTTTGGAATCAAAGATATGCTAGATTCCAGGAATGAATTTTGTTACTGCTTTCTTTTCCACTTTATTTAAGAGTGTTAGGGTCATAAACCCCTAAAGGTTCTGAGCTTATAGATGAGATTTTGGGGAGGTGACTTGATCATAGGTGTGGGGTACTCATGGCGGGGGGTTTGAACCTAGGTATGATGTTGGGAGGTAAAGCCAGATGGGAAGAGGTGGGTCACTTTGAGCTTGGCCTGGAAGATGCATATCCCTCCCCCTCCTGATTCTTCATTGTTTTCTATCTGCCATGCCATAGCTCTTTCTCTGCTGTGCCCCTCTGCTTTGTCACCTGCCTGGAGGCAGCCAGCGATGGTCTAAAACCTCTACAAACTGAGCAAAACAAACCTTTCTTCCTTTAGCTTGTGAATGTTGTTTAATTTGTTCTAGCAAAGTAAGTGAAACGAAGAGTTTGAAGGTATTCAAATTAGGTCTTCCTTAAAGTTCTTGTACAGTTCATTGGTAGATCCATCAAGTCTTGGGTTTTCCTTCATAGGCTGGTTTTGTATTACTGCCTCAATTTCATTGCCTTTTGCATTATGGGGAATTTTAAAATCTTCTTTGTGCATATTTGGTAATCGTATATGTCTATAAATCTATCCATTCCTTCTGGATTTTCCAATTTATTGGAATGTAAGTTTTCAAAGCAATACCAGTAATCTTGATTTTGATGGTATATGTTGTGATTTTACCTTTTATTTCTAATTACATTGGCATGGATTTTTTCTTTCCTTAGTGAGTCATGATTGGTTAAGAGTTTGTCTGTTTATTTTTTCAGAGAAACAGCTCTTTGATTGATTGATTCTTTGCAATGATTTTTTAGTGTCAATTTCATTAATTTCTGCTCTGATATTTTTAATTTCTGTTCTTGTACTTATTTGGGTTTGAATATTCTTGTTTTTTAGGCTCTTGAAGTGCATAGTTAAGATTTTAGGGTTTACTCCATTTTTCTGTTATGTTCATTCACAGCTATAAAAATCTCTGTCAGGATTTCTATTACTGTGTCCCATAGATTTTGGTATGTTGTGACATTATTAAATTCTAGAAATTATCTAATTTCCTCAATTTCTCTGGGACCCATTGGTTATACGAGGATATATTGTTTTCTCTACATATATTTATCTTTTATTTGCTTTGTTTTGCTTTTGATTTCTAATGTGATTGCACTGTGATGTCATAATTTGCGTGGGATAATTTCAATTGTTTTGTGTTTAAGCATGCTTTATAGGCAAATTTGTGGTCAGTTTAGAAGTTTACTTATGCTGTTGAGGAAATATGTGTTCTGTTGTTGGTTGGAGCAGTGTATAGGTAACAAGTCTATTTGTCCACAAGTGTGGTAAACTCTGATATTTCTTTATTAATTATTTATCTCACTGATCTATCTGTACTACTGGGGTATTGAGGTTCCTCGTCACAATGTGGTTAATGTTTCCTTGATCTTTTACATAAGTTTTGTAAAGCTAAGTATTCCAGTGATTGGTGCAGGTATATTTATAATTGTCAGCTCTTCCTGTTTAATATTTCCCTTGAGCAGTGTGCAACAAGCTTTGCCTTTTCTGATCAGTCCTGGCTGGAAGACTGCTTTGTTTGAAAATAGCTATTTTTGCTTTTTATGGAACACCATTTCATTTTCTATCCTTTAACGTTTAATCTATGAGGTTGTTTTGAATTTGAATACTTGTTGAATACATCATACTCTTTAGTTTTGTATTTTGATTGTATCTGCCAATCTGTAGTTTTTACTGTGAAGTTGAATTAATTCACATTGAAAGTTGTTACAGAAAGTTATTAACTGATTCCTCTGCTCGTATTGTTTTACTGTGCTGATTCCGTTTTCCCTTCTCCTTTCACTGTTCAGCCTGTTCTAGCTAATGTACTAATGCCATGGGACATTTTGGTATAATTAGCTTCATTGTCTTTCTAGAATATCCTTGATATTTTTGGAGTTCTGGTTTGATGGTCATGAATCTCTCAAGGTACTCATTGTCACAAAAAGATCTTGTTTTTCCATTGGTTTTGATAGTTTCACAGGACATAGTAATTTGGGCTGGAAGTTGTTTCCTTTTAGGCGTGAAACACTTTATTCCAGACTTCTGTCCTTTGAGGTCTGTGTGGCATGGGGTGTACGATTCCAGTGGGTTTACCGTACAAGTGATTTACTGCTTTTCTCTAACAGCTCTGAGCATTCTGTCCTTATGTAGAACTTCTGGGATTTTGCCTGTGATGCATGGTGGAGAGTTTCTTTTATGTTCATAGCCATTTGTAGTTTTACATGATACCTTTTTTTGTATGCTACATTCTTTCTCTGTATTGGATAGTTTTCTGCTACTATTTTTATGAACAGGTTTCGAATGCCATTTATGCTGTCTGCTGATTTTTTCATTCCAGTTAATCTTAGATTAGCCTTCCTCGCATCATCTTGTAGCTGTTGAGTCAGTTTTCCATATTTTTCTAGAGTATGTCTGAATATGTGGTCACCTACATCATCCTTATCTTCTAACTTTGACACTCTGTCCTCATAATGGTCACTTCTGCTCTCCAGATAAACTGCTTTATCGCCTAGATTTCTGTTTGGTGTCATTTCATGAGCTCTAATTTGGTCGTTCATATTTTGTATTATTTTGTTTAACTTAGTTAACTTTTTATTAGTGTCTTCTATAAGCTTGCTGACTATATTATTAAGTCCATTATATGCTAGTTATATCTTTACACTTACTGAGCATCTTTCCCATCTGCTTTTTTTTTTTGATCTCCTATTTAATCATTTCATAAAATTCAACTGTTTGGCTTTTGGTCCCCTCCCTATGATGTCCCATGGACCAACTCTGAGGAAGTGAAGGGTGCAGGAAAGCATTCTGACATGTTTCTTTTTTCTTCTTTACTGAGAGTTGCAGGCTGAGTGGAAAGACTCTTTGCTAATATGGAGATGTCTTTAGTTAGTGTTTGCTTTTCTGTGATGTGTTATGGATGTGCTGAACTATGGGCCTTTGCCTTTATGCCAAGACCCAACCATCTGCATTAATGTGAAGAGAGGAGGGTATAGTGGAGTTGAACTCTCAGCATTCAGTTCTCTGAAATGAACTACAATATACTTGATAACACAAAGAGAAACAAAATATTGGCATCAAGTAAAAAACAATAGCAACAACTCTAAAATGTGATCATCTATCCTGAAGAAAGTTCCTCAAAAGAATGTGTGAACTGCAGCTGTTAGATGGAATATTCTGAAGATGTCTCTTACATCTGCTTCATATGAAGTATAATTAACTCTGATGTTTCTTTGTTGAGTTTTTTCTTCTGCAGGGTCTCTCTTTGGTGGAAACAGGGTATCACATTCACCTACTATTATTTTATTGGGGCCTATCTTTCCCTTTATGTCTTATATGTTTTATAAAATAGACGCTATGACATTATGTATCACTGTTATATCTTCTTAGTAAATTTTTCCTTTATTAGTTTGCCATTTGTCTCTTTTGACTTAATTCGGCTTGAAATCTATTGTCAGATACGAGTATTGCTTTCAGATTTCATTTAACTGAAATAATGTTCTCCATCTTTTTTTAATCATGTTTATTTGTTTACTTGAGAGATTAGGTTCTTGTAGACAGGAAAGAGTTGGATTTAGTGTAATGAGCTTTTATACAACTTTCAGTTGGAGAATTCTTTCATTCTTGGTTGTTATTCCAAATATGTAATTATCCTTGTCATTTCATCATTTTTCTTTTAGTTCTCAATAATTTATGTGTGTTTTTTCTTCCTTATTGATCTTAATAATTTCACGGTTTTCTGAAAAGTCACATTTGATTCCTTCCTACCTCTCATTTATGTACTCATTCAATGAGGGTTATTCTTTATAGTCTACCTGTGGTTTTATTTATCTTGCCTCTTCAGTTGTAGGATTCCTTTGAGTATCTTATGTAATGCTTTTTTTAATGGTCATGAATTTCTTTAGTTTGTGCTCATCTTGGAAAGGGTTCATTTATCGTTTGATTCTAAAGCATCACTTTGCTGGATAAAGTAATCTCAGTTGGCACTTACTTTATTGAGGATTTTTAGTGCACCATTGATGTGTTTACAACCTTTAGAGTTCCTACTGAGAAATCTGTTATTCTGATGGTTTTTTATTTACTAAATGAGCTGCTCTTCATCCAAAAAATTTTTTTTGATATAGTTATGTATTGTTGGCATTTTAACTACATCATGAAGAGGTTCTTTTTTGGTCATGCATATTTGAAGTCCTAAATGTTGGGATGAACAAAGAAGGGAGAGTAGAAGCCAGAAGCAAAACCAGCTTTTCTAGAACTTGAATCAAAATACTTGAGAAACAGCTGCTTAGCAAGAAGAAGAGACAAGAAGTCCAGGAAAGAGACAAGAGGTCCAAGAAGGAGCAAACAGGAGAATAAAAAAACCATGAAAAAGCAGAAGACAGTGCACAGAATAGAAGTAAGCCACCACAAATGGTAATCCAGGCTCCCAGGGAAGACATTTGTCTCCTAACACAAAGTGTAGAGAGGAGAGAGATCACGGCACTGAGGGTAGTGCCTGGCAGCACCACCCTCATAGTTTCTGTGAGTTGCATGTGGAGTGTGAGGTTTTACTCTCCACTTGACTCCCTCCAGGTGGCAGGATGTCTTTGGGGATGACATCCGCTGCAGCACATGCCATATTTGGGAGTGATGTAATCAGGAGGCATTTTAAGGAGGAATTTATTGCTTAAAACTAAGATACTCCAAGAAATCAGAAATCACTCTACGGATGAGGCTTTCAATTGTGTTTTTTATATTACTTATTGAGCTTTTCAGATCCAAGTTTTCAGCTTGGTTCTTTTCTCAGAATCTCTCACATTCTGCTTTTTCTTCCCTAATTTATTTGGTTGTTGAAATGGTTGTTTTTGTGAGGCGTCAAATATTGGAAACTCCCACTCTGCCATCTTTCTGTCATTGCTCCTTATTTTTTTAAAAATGACTTGTGTATATGTGTATATCTGACTTTGTGTGTTGTGATCTTATTAACTATAGAGTTTTGGGCAGGTTATTTGAGGTTTTTTAATAGGACAGATACCCTATTATGTTTATTATTTCTGTCCCTATTCATGGTTTGGTTTAAATTTCTCTCTCTCTCTCTCTGTTTCTCTTTCTTGCTTCCTGAGATGGAAGTTTAGATTATTGACTTGATATTTTTATTTCTTTGTAAAATATGGATTAGGTGGTATAAATTTTCCCCTAAGCAATGCTTAGTACATGACACAAATTTCATATGTTGTATTTGTCTATTCAATTTAATATTTTCTGGTTTTTATTTATTTTTGAGACAAGATTTTGTTATCCTACACAGATTGGCCTTTAATTCACAGTTCTCTTGCCTCAGCCTCCCAGGGAGCTGAGATTGCAGAAGTCTGTCACTATTCTTTACACTTTAATATACTTTATAATTTTCTTGGTAATATGTTCTTTAGAAACAAGTGATGTCTGTATATCCTCTGAATTTTAGTCTGTTACGGTTTCTGATTTATTTCCAGGATAGTTGGGAAACATACTTCGAATGTTATAAACCTCTATAAATTTATTAAAATAGTATTTTTATAGTTTAAGATACAGTCTAGATTTGTGAGTGTTTCATGTGCACATTAAAAAGAGTGTTTACTCTTTTCTGCTGCATCGAGTAGTCTGAAATTTCTGTTAATTGATTTTTTGGTGATTTTCAGGTTTGTTATAGAATTCTTGATTTCTAGTTGTTTTGGTGATTACAGGGGCAAGAGTTGAAATCTCCAGCGATACTAGTGGAATTTCCTTTTTTCCTTTATTTCTGTAAATCTTTGTTTTACATGTTGTCAAGCTTTTTTTGTTACTTGGATACAAATTTAGGATAGCTATGTATTTTTGCTACATATGCATTTTATCATTATCCAATACTTGTCTGTCTCTGATAATTTTTATTCTGATATTAATGTGACCATTTCAGATTCAGTTTCATGTGTTAAATGTCGATATTTCTATCATTTAACTTTTAGCACATCTGTATGTTTTTATTTATGTATTTTTCTAAATTTCAGTTTTATTAATATGTGTTTTCAGAACATAATGATTATATTCCTTATATCTCAGTTCTTTTTTGTTGCTGTTGTTGGTTTGTTTTTTGAGACAGGGTCTCGTTTTGTGAGCTCAGCCTCAAACTCACATCACAGCAATCCTCCTGCCTCTGCCTCCCGAGTGCTGGGATTACAGGCGTGAGCCACCACCTGTGGTATGTGGTACTGGTTGCTGCTGGGGGTGAGTCTCCATGCCCAGTATTGTATGTGGTTACTGGGAATCGAACCCGGGCCCTTGTGCTTGCAAGACAGGTGCCGGAACCACTGAGCTAAATCCCCAGCCCCTCAATTCTATTTTTAATCTTTTTCTCCATTGCTGACCTTCCTTCCATCTCTTGGCTCCATGTCCCTCCCCTTTATCTTGTTGTATTTCTTTTATTTTGTTCTTTACTTATGTCTTGGATTTCTTACGTAAGAAAAACTTGGTGACTGTTAAGCTTGTGTGTTTAATCTATTTCACTTAACGTTATGGCCTAAAGGTGAATTCATTTTCTTTCTTTATAGCGGAGAAGTTTTCCTTTGTGAATAATTCCCATATTTTCTTTATCTATTCATCTGCTGATGAACAGATAGACAACTTCTAAGATTTAGCTGTTTTGAGCTGTACTGTTATATTCATGGGTGTACATGTATTGCTATAAAGTGATATCTTTTACTTTTCTAAGAAGATACTTAGCAATGAAATAGTTGGGTCCATTGGAATTTCTAGTTTCAGTTTTTTTGAGGAATCCCTATTCTCATTTATATAAGTTGTATTATGTAGTTTACAAACCCAGAAACAATGTTGAAAGATTTCTCCCTCTGCCTTGCATCCTCTCCAGCGATTGTTTCTGTTTGATTTCTTGATGGTGGCCATTCTTTCTGGAGTAAGAGGGAAGGTCAGGGTTGTTTTAATTTGTCTGTCATGGCCAGAGATGTTCAACTTTTAAAAATATATATATTTCTCATGAATTGGAATCTTTCTTATCTTTTGAGATTATCTAGTAACCTCATTATCCACCTGCTTACTGAATTTGATCATGTAACTATGTACTATTTCAAGAAAAGCTGTACATTATCCTCTTTTGGTTGGGTGTGTTGTTTGTGTATACACAGAAACACACACACACACACACACACACACACACATCTGGGTTCTTATAGAAGTGAAGATAAATGTTTAAATAACCAACTGACAACCTCTAAATATGCCTTCGGTCTTTGTAAACTGTTTTTTATATGTTAAATAATGAAGTAATTTATTTTGTATTTTAATGTAGCACTTTAAGTACCTTACTAATTCTGTTAGTTTTCCTGTTGAGGCTATTCAGCATGCATTGCATATAGAATCTCAAAATTCCTAGACGAGTATAGGGGATAATTTTGTCCATGATTAGAACCTGAGCTTGCTATATCAAAAAGGCTCAGTGTTTCAGATTTGTTGGCAATCATTCTTTTGAGCAGCATAAATATTGTTTCTGCTTTGAGAATGCACTGTCCTTTTAGAACAGTCAGGAGCGTCAGTCTTCAGCGCTCCCCGTGAGGTGTGGACCATGTGCCAGGCTTCTAGGACTGGCACAGAGTCCGCCGCTGTGCGGGCCGCAGGGGCATTTCCTGCCACCACTGTTCTAGGCATTCAAGGCACGGGTGGCAGAAAAAAGCCCTTGGAGGTATTTTTCAAAATACAAATAATAAAACTCTCCTTTGGTATAAAATGGTGCTATCCAAATGCATGTTTACTACTCTTAAATGTATAATGCATCTTACTGTCAAACTGAATATAATGAATGATAAAATAAAAAGCAATAAATCCAGAAATTATGCATCAGCATTTGTGATGCTTATTCCTTTTATTAAGTTACAGTTCTCTAAGTTAAAGGCCTAAAACAGGAAATTAAATTCTGACTAAAAGCATTTAGAGGAATAAAAGAAGCTATTATAACATTTTTTTTCAACACCATTCTCCTGATCTGTACCGTAGGTCTTTTTGCTTTTCAGTTATCATTGTACATGGCTCACATCTGAAAATTAAATTTGTTTTTTTTTTTTTTTTAGGTTTTTTGAGACAGGGTTTCGCTTTGTGGTTCAGGCTGGCCCTGAGCTCAGCCTCAAACTCACATCACAGCAATCCTCCTGCCTCTGCCTCCCGAGTGCTGGGATTACAGGCGTGAGCCACCACGCCCGGCACTGTGGTATGTGGTACTGGTTGCTGCTGGGCGTGAGTCTCCACGCCCAATATGGTATGTGGTTACCGGGGAATCGAACCCGGGCCCTTGCGCTTGCAAGACAGGCGCCGGAACCACTGAGCTAACTCCCCGGCCCCTGAAAATTAAATTTGACTTATTTAGTCTAATTTAAGTCTGATAAATGGTTGAAACTATTTTTGCATTGTCTGGTTGTTCTACTTGTTTAATTTAATTAATGTAATTTTTTGACGTATCTTCTTAGTTTTGAGATACATGTCATACTTTTACTTGGAAAATTAACATATCAAAAAATTTAAGATACATCTATTTATTAAATGTAGTTTTAAAAAAGAAAAAGCAAATTTGTATATTTAAATCTGCTCCAACAAACTTTAAAATATGAACTATATATAGCGATTTAGAAGGAGGAAAACACAATTAGATGGCAAGAAATAAATTTAAGACATTCATTTCTAATCCTCACTCATTATAATAGAACAACATGTAAATACAAATCTTGTTTCTATTTTAAACTGAAATTAGTTCTGTATGCAGAGAAAAATTTACAAAGTAAAGCTAAAGCAAGCATGTCTGGATGGAGTACACTGTTCTAACAATGTGGGTGATTATTTAAAGGTGAGCGAGATGCTTAGCATTTCATGGCCTACAATGAGAAATACATAAAAAGAGATGCGTTTGGTGAAGGACCGTTTACCTCTGTGGCCTTGGCATATTGATACCATTTTCAGCTGCCATTCTTAACTGGAGTAATAGGAGAAAATCAAATGCCACAAAACAAATGCCATATAAACAATTACTGGATGTGATATGTGAGTGAAAGGGTTTATGGGTCCCTGAATTGACTCTTGACCAAAAGACAGGATGACACACAAAAGGAAATTTTGAGAGAAGGCTGTTAGTGCACAATCATTATAAAAGGCAAACTTTCTAAATTAAATAACTGGTACATCATGACGTGATTTTATAAATTTTAATTAATGGATTTCTTGGCATAACAACAGTGTATAATAATTGCCTCTAAAATGCTATTTACTATTTTGTTTGGATTTGTCAGTAATTTCAAATGACAAAATGTCACCTAATGTGTTAAAAGTGTGTCCAGCTGAAATAAATTAAGTAAGGATACTGAAGGACCTACTACTGGAAAATGCCAAAGCTGAGAATGGCCAGAGAAATCTTGAAATAATAGAGTTTTTGTAATTTTGCACGTGTACAGCAGAGGGCACTACTATAATTATAGTAGTTTGCTCTGATGGGAGTAATTATCTGGGATTCTGGGATTCACAGAAATAGTAAACTAGAAAGTCTTTCTCATCTTCATCAATGAATAGTTTCCTTCTATCTAAATAGGGAAATTTGTTGCATGAAATTTACTTAATTTTTATAGCTAAAGGGCCATAATAATAGAAAGTTAATGTTGATTATTCCCTAAGAAATCAATAGCACAACGACTGATCTTGGAGCATCATAAACCAGCTTCCTCGGAAGGCCAATAACACTCTATCAACCTTACCCCCAATTCCTCTTGCTCTCACATAGCTACACTCACCTAACTGCATCTTCTCCCAAAGCAAGGTCCCAGAAATCTGAAAGTAGAAAAACTTTTGGCTATGTTAGCAGCTTTTTACGATACAGCTGAAACATTGTCTGACTATAACGGTCTCCTCAAGGTGATGGGAACTTAACACCAGTGGAAAGACCAACAATTAACTGTTAGGAAGAAATAAGAAAGTTAACCAGAATAGAAATGTTGTTTCATCACAAAAACAGAGAACAGATGTTCAAACAGTTGTGGTCTTCACTTTCAAAGTAAAATTAATAGAATAATTTCTGTCCATATATAAAATGTAGAGCAGGTATAGTAAAGAAAATTGTCCTCTGCTTTATGAATTTACCTGTGCCATGTGTGATGAGCTAGAGATTATTGTGGCAGTGACCTTGATTTCCAGATGTATAAAGTAGTGGCTAGCAGCAGACATGTAAATTTTAAAAATTAGGCAGAATGTGGTAAGTTTTGTGGGGGCAGAGAAAAGAAGATGAAGGGAAAGGAGGAGTGGGGAGTCACTGTGTATTGGGTATAGTTTCTGTTTGGGATGTTGAGTAATTCTGGAAATAAAGGGTGGTAATGGCCTGGCACTATAAATGTACTGAATACCACTAATTTTTGTGGCTAAAGTGGTAAATTTATATTATATATATCTTATTGCAACAAAAGGTTTAGTTTCTACTAAATGAACCTATATAAGATTTCTATGTTTAAAGACCAGAAACCTAGCATCTTAAATGCAGAACAAGGAAAGAGAACAGATGTACAATGAAAGCAGTTTTAAGAAAAAAAAATTATAGCAATGAGTAATTATATTACAAAAACAGAGTGATCTCAAATAAATAACATAATGATGCCCCTCAAGGTCCTAGAAAAACAAGAACAACCAATCTGTAACCAGCAGGAAGAAAGAAATAATAAGGTGAAAAAAAAACTATCAAGTTGAAACAAAACCATAAAGGATTAATTAATTTAAAAGTTTGTTCTTTGAAAAGATACAGAAGACTGATAAACTCTTCACCTCACTTACCAAAAGAAAAGGAAATCCCAAACTGTCAAAAGTAGATGAAAATAGTTAAATTATTGCAATCATCATTGTGGTCCAAAGTATTACTAGAAATTATTTTGAAACTTATATTCTAATTAATTGAACAATCTAGAAGTAGATAAATTCCTGGACACATATTGCCTACTAAAGTTGAACCAAAAAGATACAAAGAAGAAACATCAATAACAGGCAACAAGACTGACACAGTAAGTAAAACTCTATCAACGCAGGAAACTCAAGACTCAGTGGATTTACTGCTGAATTTTACCAGAGCTGTAGAGAACTAACATCAATGTTCCTAAAATTTTTCCATGTGTCAGGAAAGAAATGCCTCCAGATTTCTCCTATAAGACCAGCATTAATTACCATGACAGTAAAGCCAGAGAGAACTCAATGATGAAAAAACTCTTAGCCAGTATATCCTTGAAGATACAGGCAAATGTCCCCAAAATGTTTTTTGCAGAGTTTGACAATCCATTAAAAAATTTGCACACTGTAATCATTTGTTTCATTCAGAAATGTAAGATGACTCAGTGTATGTAAATCAAGAAATGGAATACATCACATAACTAGAAGTAGGTATTAAAATCACATCATAGCCGAGTGTGGTGGCCCATGCCTGTAAACCCAGCACTTGAGAAGATGCAACAGATGAGGGGTGATCACTAGGACTTCTAGAGCAGCCTGGCTACATAGTGAGTTCAAGGCCAGCCTGAACTGCGTAGTAAAGATCTTGTCTCTGATAAGCCACAGAAGTCACATAATCATCTCAACAGATGCAGAAGAGATTTTTAATCAAATATAACACCCCTTTAGGATAAAGACTATGATAAAAATAGGTACAGAAGATTCTTATCTTAAAATGATAAAAGCCAGAGTTGAGTCAACATTATATTGAAAGGAGAAAAACTAAAAGCTTTCCCTTTAAAATTAAGAGTAATACAAGAGATTCTAACTCACTCCACAAAGAATGGCTGCTGTTTCAGAATTAGCCAACAACAAATGTGGGCAAGGCTGCGGAGAAGAAGGAACCTTTCGCCACTGTTGGTGGGAGTGTAATCTCATACAACCTCTGTGGAAATCAGTGTGGAGATTCCTCAAAAAGCTAGGATTGGAGGTCCCATTTGACTCGGCCATTGCTCTGCTAGGTATGTACACAAAGGAATTAAAAGAATCATATCAGAGCAACATACGTGCACCCATGTTTATAGCAGCTCAGTTTGTGATTGCTAAATCTTGGACACAACCAAAATTTCCATCGCCTGTAGACTGAATAAAGAAGATGTGCTTCTTTTATAGAGTGGACTTTTATTCTGACATTAAAAATGATAAGATTGAGTCATTCATACTCAAATGGATGTACCTTCAGGATATCCTCATAAGTGAAATAAATAGGTCACAGATGTGTAAATATTGTATCTTTTCTCTGGGATGAGAAAATGAAGATGTAAATGAGTCCTAGTATATATAGTTGATATTGTGAAGTAGAAAATATTTAAAAGGAAAGAGTGTAGGGGTAAATAATGAGGGGGAAAAGAATGTGATAGTAATAAAAAAGGAAACGTATGTATGTAGAGGGTGGGGAGTTGCAGGGTGGAGGGGAGGGGAAAAATGAGAAGTCATGTCATTCTGGTACACACTCTCAGTGTTGAATGCAATGATGATGTGTATTCATTATGTATCAATAAAGATTTAAATAAAAAGTAATAGAATGTCTGCCCTCACCACTTCTGTTCAATATAGCCCTTGAAATTTTAGCTAGAGGAAGAAATAAAAATGATATGAATAGAAAAAGTAGAAATCAAATTACTCATGTACAGGTATGATGCTTTACATAAAAGACTCAAAAACTATATAAGAAGACTTCTCCATCTGATAAATTCAGCAAAGTGACAGGATACAAATTCATCCCCCATAAATCAATAACATTCTTGGGAACTAATAATGTGTCCATCAGTAATGAACCCACTGAAAAAAGAAATCAGGAAAACAATTCTCTACACATCTTAAAAGTAAATACCTAGGAACCACAAAACCAAGATAGAAGACCTTTACAATGAAGATTATAAAACTTCAAAGGATGAAGCTGAACAGGACATTAGAAAATGGAAACACATCTTTTGTTTTTTTGACTAGAAGATGCAGTATTACCAAAAAAGATCTACAGACTGATTAGAATCTTATTAAATTATCAAAACACCAACGTCATTCTTCAGAGTAGAAAGAATAGTTAAGAAATTCATATAGAGTCAGAAAAGACCCAGTGTAGCAAACTAATCCTGAGCAGAAAGAGGGAAATGTTTGAACAATCACAATACAGGGTTTCCAATTGTACTACAAAGCTGTAGCAATAAAAAAACACAGTATTGTCACAGTAACAGACATCCAGGTCAGTGTAGTAGAAAACATGAAAACAGCCCCATGGACTTAAGGCTATCAAATTTTTGGCAGAGGGTCAAAAAGCAAACTTTGGAAAGAAGATAAAGAAGATAAATTAATAAAGGTTGCCAAGAAAACTGGCTACTTGGAGAAAATTGAAGCTCTATCCCTCTCTTAAGTCAGTTCAAATGGACCAAAGACTTATGCATTAGACCTGAAACTTGGGAGCTCCTGGAAGATAATACAGGGGTAATACTTGCGCCATAGGCACAGGCAAAGACTTCCTGAATAAGACTCAGATAGCACAAAAAATACATCAGCATCTCCCAAATGGGAGTGTGTCAAATTAAAATATCTCTGCAGAGCAAAGGAAAGAATCGACAAAGTTAAAAACAAACAGTAGAAAGGAAGAAATTTTTTGCCAGCTATTTTTCTGATGAGGAAAACTATGAAAATATATAAAAACTCAAATAAATTTCCCAATCAAACATGGCACATGAACTGAACAGGCAATTCTCAACAGAAGTATAAATGGCTAAAAAGTTTGTGAAAAAATGTCCAACATCTTTAGCTATTATGGAAGTGCAAATCAAAATTACTTTGGCATCCCATCCTGCCGCAGTCAAAAGTCTGTCAACAAGATGTAGACAACAATGAACGTGGCTGAAATGCAGCCAAAGAGAAAACCTCCTGCATTTTTCCTGGGGGTGTTAACTACTAGTCCAAACACTGTGGAGATCGCGTGGAGTTGCTTCCAAAAACTAAAATTAGACCTCCATTTGATCCAACTATATCTCTCCTGGTTATGTTCTCAAAAGAATTGAACGTCCAGTAAGCTTAGACCTACGGGTTCAGAACTGGGTTTTGTCCTGTGGACGGTGGGAGCCATATAAAGTTTCTGAGTAACAGCATGTGGTTCTGACTGCTATGCTCTGTCAAGAAAGGCCTGGCTGCCCCCCCTCCTTGGGTAGGACCAAGCAGGAGACTGTCACATGAATCTGTGTGATTAGAATAAACTGATTGGGCAGGGCCCGCAGGAAAGGATGAGAAAGTAGGGCACAGGGAAATATTTTTGAGGCAAAATAGACAGACATTGATGTGTAGGCTAAATATATTTCTGCCTCTCATATTTTGATGTTTGATGGGGAAATACATGGGAAGGCTTGAAACCAGAGTTTCTTTGTTTTAGAATAAAATTCAAAATAGATATTATAAATTAAGATGGCTTTATAAAAGCTAATATACTGATGGCTGACCTTTATTTTCTTTCTCTTGATTTCAAAATTACCTTTGTTAAGACTGCTAAGAAATGAGTCCTTTGGAATACTGTGCAGGCTGGAATTTATTTATTTATGTATAGTTTCTTGCGGCTTGCCTTGCACTTGCAGGAATGACACACACATATTAGGCCTTTAGTAGTACTTCTTGAATATGTGAATGGCGTATAAATTGTCTTTTAAAATTTTAGACAAGTGCTTATTTTCTTTTTTTTTTTTTTTTTTTTGACAGGGTCTCGCTTTTGTGGTTTAGGCTGGCCCCGAGCTCAGCCTCAAACTCACATCACAACCCTCCTGCCTCTGCCTCCCGAGTGCTGGGATTACAGGCGTGAGCCACCACGCCCGGCATTGTGGTATGTGGTACTGGTTGCTGCTGGGTGTGGGTCTCCACACCCAGTATTGTTATGTGGTTACCGGGGAATCGAACCCGGGTCCTTGCGCTTGTAAGACAGGCGCCGGAACCACTGAGCTAACTCCCCGGCCCGGCAAGTGCTTATTTTCTATTTTAAAATATCAGCTATTTTTAACCAAAAAAGAACGTTAGAGATTTCTTCGTCTAGTTTTCTCATTTTAATGAAAATCATGATTCAGGGAAAAAGTATGGTGCACAGATGTCACAGTTGCGTGTGTGTCATTTTATTTCTAGGAACCAATGTATTAAATATAGAAAATAATCAATGGTTATATGCAAATTCTGTTCAGAACCACCTTCAAATAAATAAGTACTACTTCCTTTATTCCTAATGTTATTCAAAATGTAAGAGAATATCTTGATAGAAGAGCTGATCCTCCTCCTCAGAGTTTAATTGCAGTTTAGTTAAGGAGCTAAGATTAAAGAATTCAAAATGTTTACAATATAATAAAAAACTAAGTGAATATCCATATATAAGTTCAGGGAAGGCAAGAAAGATTAATGTAACCTGAGTTTGTGTTCCTTAAATAGTAAAAATATGTTTATATAAAAAAATAATGCCATTTATCACATTTTCAGTTGGCATATAGGTGAGCAGAGTGGAGTCCAAAATAAATTCATCATAACGGGGTAGGTCTAACAAGGTAAATTTAAGCAACAGATTAATATTTAATAATAATTTAATTATGTAGCTAATATTTACTTAGTATATACTATGAAACAGAGACTACCCCTTTATTATGTGATTTAAATTGGTCCCATGAATCTTATTTTTATCTTATTGTAAGGTTAGGTAGTATCTCAATAGAATAATAAGTAATGAATTCGTATTTCAGTTCAGGTCTGAACTCTTACCTTCTGCTCCATCACATTGTTCAATAGCTTAAAAAAGACAAAATATTAACTTTTCTATTTATATATTTATTATTATGTGCCTCATTAGTCTAAAGTACAAATAAAAGTCATGTATCCTCATAGTAATCAAATTAACTATTTAAGACTGCCTTCTCAACCCAGTTAACCAGATGTCCACGCTGTGTTTTGGGGCTCCCCCTTACTGTGCCCCGAGTTTAACTCTGACTACAGAGGCCATTTCTTACTCCAACAGGAACAGAGGAGACGCCTGGAGAACGGTCTGAGAATATGAAAAGTCCCACGTCGAGCTGTCATTATTTGTGTTACTTTTCTTCTCTGTGGCTGAGACGACCCTGCAGAGTCGCACGTATCTAGGTCCTCCCAAATGGCCACAGCACCCGTACCTCACAGGTGGAACTGTGCCCAGGCCAGAGTCGACATTTACACCCCACACTCTGGGAATGATCAGTTTCTTTGGACTTTCAGCTTCAATTCCATGTCTTCCAATATGACTTTATTAACCTAACGAAAGCAGTCCTGCCCAGATACTTTTCCCATATCACATTGTCTTTCTTTTGTAGCTCTTACTATATTTTTTACTAAAATAGATCATCTTTTTTTTTTTTCCGGTATCAGTCCCATGGAAGTAGGGACTGGTTTGCCTTTTCTTTTCTCTGTCTCCAGGGCTCAGCTCCTAGTACACTGTAGGCATTTTGTACATGATCTGACAATTCGCTAACTAAGGGGATAACTACAGAGACTGTATCTTTTGGGGACTGCAGAGTGGAAAGGCTTGCTACGTTTCTGGACATTAACTCGACAATTCTCAATTCTGGCTTTATGTTGGATTTACCTGTGGAAAATTTAAAAAGTAACAATGCTTGAATTTCACATCATATTTATTAAGTCTGGTATAATTTTATTGCTCCACTAAAATTTTCTGGAAAGACCAGAATCCCATTATCACCCTTACCACTTCAAATTTGGATTTACTTGTAGATCACAGAACTTGTTCCTTGGCTATGCTGACGCCTTTATCTACTCAGAAGTGGGTTTCTTTGAGGTCATAGTGTAATATATATATCTTGCGAAATATGGATGTAATTCCTCACAACCTATGAAGAGCTACAGTATTAACCTTTCAATCACGAGCTTTCTCTTCAGATTTATGCTTTACTGTTTTTGGTGCCTGATAGTTTCCCAGATATTTGCTTGTGTGCTTCCTGCCCACTTGAAATTTTTATCAAGCATCCTACATTATTAGATAGACTTCCTAAGGGTGAGTAAGGGTAAGTTAAGAAGGCAAAGAAAAAATTTGATGGTAAAGAAAAGGAAACAAAGCTTATATATACAGGGAGCAGGGGTTGTAGGGGGGCAAGGGAAAGGGGAAAAATGAGAATTAAGTTGTGGCATGTACTGGTATAAATTCTCAATGTCGATTGTGATTATAATGTACATAAAATGTACCAATAAATCAATTTTTAAAAAAGGCTTTTCCTGACTACTTATCTAAAATGTCATCAAATCTCTTCTATCACTCACTGTATTTTAGTTGCTTGATTTTTATATAACTTCACTAATTAATAAATATATCTATTTTTATGATGCATCTTACCCTAATAGAATATAAGCTTGTCAAAGTAGAGACTATAACTGTTTTACTCTTTGCTTTGCCCCTAAACTTGTTCAACAGATATTTGTTAAGAGAATGAATGAATGAATGAATGATGTTTGACATCATGCCCTTACTTGATTGTTTTCTTCTTTTTTACTTTCTTTTTCTTCCAGGAATTTGCACTTAAAAGTTTGCTTGGTCAGTATACACTGGAAAAAGAAATGTTGTTGACACCGTGAACCATTTTGTTTGTTTTAACAGCCTGCCCCTCCCCCGCATCCCCCCCACCCCGCCATGCACAGCTTTGTCCCTGTGACAAAGTAACCGAGGAACGGTCACTTTACCCAAGGTGTGTTTAGCTCAGGTGTGGAGGTTCAAGGGTCCCTGCACGGTGAGGTCCTCTCGCCTGTGTCACGTCCTGGTGAGTCATAATGAATTCTTGTTTGGTTCAGGTCTAAACTGTTACCTTCTACTACATCACCCTGTTCAATAGTTTTAAAAGGACAAGTATTAACTTTTCTCTTTATATATGTATTATAAGGTGCCTCATTAGTCTGAGGTACAAATAAAAGTCCTGTATCCTTGTGATGGTGCAACAAGTGATGATGTCATGAACAGGAAGCCGGAGAGAGACTGAGGACCGCGGTCCCTGGGGTGCTACTCCCAATTGCAGGCCCTCCCCCAGGCTCCCGCCCAGCGCTCACAATGAGGACTGGGTCTCCAGAGCACGAGCCACTGGGAGAATATCCAGTGTCCGCACCAGCACACGCCCAGGAGTAGTCAGCACATATGTGATCTATTTACCTCAAATACAAACTCCCATATCCTGTACTCCATAAAATATTCTGTTGATCACAGAAGAATGTTCACCAAGATGAGATATATTTATGGCAAATGCCCAGTAAACACCACAGGCAATAATTTCTGTGGGTTATAGAAACCTAGTTAACGGGCACTTACTGTGTGCTTCCTGAGTTAAAACATTGGGACATACATGATGAGGGTACGGAGAGGAGAGGCATTTTCTTTCATCAAAGATTCCACAACCTACATAGACCTGTAAATCACATGCGTATGACATTCAGAACACCAACAAAGTTACTAAAGAGACTCAAAATATAAATTAAATGTATATTATCTTGGGATACACAATTTTTAGAATAACCAGCATTAGATAGTATTGTCTAGACTTCCCAGAAATGAAGTTTAATGACGAATGCAAAGAGGATAAAGTAGGTACTTTTTCTTTGATGTTTATTAGAGTTTCACTGTCTATGAGCCCTCAACTCTACCTACTGTATGAATTCTATTCTCGTTATTTCACACTTTTTCTATTGTAGATTGGGGGTTAAGGTTCAACCTCAATTCATCTATTGGCTCTAACGGGCTGGTGTTCAGGCTGACTCCTCATTGGCTCACATTATTACACTGGCCTCTTGGGCTGGATACATCCTGTTGGCTCCTCCAGATGGCCTCTTGATATTTTCCTACTGCACTCAGCCTCATGGTAGGTTGTCCTGGGAGCAATGTTTGGGTTCAGCAAGTGGGAAAAGCAGAAGGAAAAACACATGAGGGATGAGAACGAGATAGGAAGGTTGCTCTGCATATCTTGTCTGTAACTCTCACCAGGCAGATACTTTGTTCTTCGCTCTTTGGGTTTCCTGATACAGTTAGTTGCTCACTCTCCCCTTCCTTCAAGCTGCAGGCTACTAACTTTCCCTTGATCCCACCCTCCTCTTCGTGATTAGTCCTTGTCTTGACAGGTCCTCAAAGTCCTCACCATCAGCAGCCATCAACTTTCTACTGGTCTTTTCTACTGATTACCTTGCCCTGTGGGAAGGAAATCAGAGACCTTCTAAAAGTGAGATAATGTTTCTTCCCTTTCAGGTTGAAACTAGTTCCTTTGTCAGGTTTACTTAGATTCTGCAGAAGTTGGATTCTGCCATTCAAAGTAGCTGTCGTGTCCTTCGCTCTTTGATAAAACATTTCCTTTATTGCTGAAATAGAAGGTAGGGATTAAACAGTCAAGGCTGACAGGGAATAAGGGAATTAGAAGAGTCGGCGACTGCCTGCTGCCCTTGAAAATCTGCTGTGTGTCCTAAGTGGGCATGTGACACGTCGGGCTGATCCTGGACCGGGAAATGGTGCTCTTTCTCTTATCCGAGACCCTACATTCGGGGGGGAGGGGTGACTGAGGACATGCCATCCTGGGCTGTCACAGGCAAACTGTGTGAGGGAGGCTGTTGTGTTCCAAGTAGGTGCCCTTAAGAGAAATGTCAAACTAGATTCCAATAAATGAAACCAGGGAACCAACACAGATGGAAAAACTGCAGTAGTTTTATTATATGGACCCCCAGATTATGATGGTCCTGACTGAACAACTTGGGTTAATTAGGTTAATGGAAGATTCATCTGCCTCTTTGTCATCTGTAGAGTATACTCAGGTAAACATCCAGATCTCAGCCATATCATCAAACAATCCACCAGCCCTCAGGAAGCATGGAGTTAGAAGTCAAGGATCCACTGTGTTGGCCGGAGGGTCAGGATTATTCAGGTAAAAGAGCCAGGGCCATGAGTCCGTCAACCTGCTCTTCAGGGAGAAGGAAGCTGAAGCATGGAGGTGCAGGCTGGAGAAGTGGGTGTTGCTGTGTTCTGGTCACGTGCTGAAATGAAAGCTCCATGTATCATGGGATCGGGTGAATTTCTTAGGGATCGGGGCACTGTGAACCAATCTTCACTGAGCAAATTAACTGATAAGAATTACTCAAAAGCTTAACCCCCCACCTATATCCCCAGAATAACTTTACTTCTTAGAACTGAGATTAAATAAACGTAATATTAGAAGAGCTTCCAAGTCTACACAAATATAAGCATTACATACGGCCAATATCTACTAATAAAAATAAAGTAAAATAAAAAGCAAAATAGAGAAAAGCTTATTGTAATTAGAATATAAACACATTAACATTTTGGACAGTTATATAAGCTTTGAAGGTGAATATGGGAAATGAAATTCTGTTGCCATTGTTCTACAAGGTCAGAACTTTTGAAATATATGAGAATTATATGGGAAAATGGGAACCAGTGGTATCTCATTCCATATCTATAATCTTGACCTAGAATGTTCTCTAGACTGACCAGGAATTGCCAGAGAACAAGAGGTGTCAGGAATTGCTTAAACTAAATTGCTTTATTTATGCTTTTAAATTTTTATGTGTGCATCTTTTCAGTACATGATGATTATAATCCTTGTGTGGATTTGGTACTAAATTATAACAGATTTCAGTTCTTATGCACCCTTCTTTGCCCCCCTTTCCACTCTCCATCTCCTTGTCCTATTTTGCAAAAGCTCTATTTCCTAATTCCTTCATATTGGTATTTTGACTGTGAGTGGATTAAATTTGCATTTCAGTTTTGGAAGGATAGCGATTTGACAATATTGGTTCTGCCCTATCCAAAAACAGAGATTGTCTTTCCATTGTTAGTACTGTAATTTTCATTGTGGAGGGCTTTGAGTTCCTTGCTTAGGTTAATTTCTCTATGTAAATTTTAAAATCCTACCGTGAGTAGTATTTTTTCCTAATTTCTTTCTTGGTGAGTTCATTATTGGTATCAAGGAACACTATTGATCTCTGTATGTTGATTTTGCACCCTGCAATTTTACTGAACTTGGTTATAAACTTTCATGTTGGTTGGTGGAATTTTTTTATTCTACATGTAGATCATGTCATCTGCAAATAATTTAATTTGTTTCTTTCCTATAAATATCGCTTTTATTTCTTTCTCTTGTTTGATTGTTCTGGCTAACATTCTGAGTACTATATTCAACAGAAATGGTGATAACAGGCATCATTATCTTGTTCCTGATTTTAGAGGAAAAATTTTCAGCTTTCCCTCATTTAATATAGTATTGTCAGCTGGTTTGTTCTAAATGGTTTTTATCATATTGAGGTAGTGTCCTTCTATACCTATTTTCTTCAGTTTTTTTTTTTTAATCACGAATACTGTTGGAGTTTTCAAAAGCTTTTTCTGCTGTGTGTTGAAATGATCACGTAATTCTTTTCTTTGCTTCTCTTTATGTGATATATTACATTTATTGTTTTGAATATACTGGTGCATCCCTGTGTCCCTGGGGTAGGCCTACTTGGCCATGATATATGATCTTCTTAATGATATACTGCACTCTCTTTGCTAGTATCTTGTTGAGGATTTTTGCATTTATGTTCATTAAAGAGATTAGCCGCTAGTTCTTTTTCAGTTGTGTCTTTGACTGGCCTTAAATCAAATTGTAATAATTATGTGTACAAAATAGTTGTTCGGGTTTAGTCCCACTAGTGCCTGGATTGCGATCCGTTTACACTAGAGCGATGTGATGTGTTTGCCACTAATTCAGTCATCACATGGATATATTCTAGCTTGCATATTTCTCTTAGAATGCTGAAGACACAGGCAGCAAGTAATTACTGACTTAAGTCTCTGGGATACGATAAACACTACAATGAGAGAAATTTAAAATGATATCAAAAGAATATATAATAGCTGCAGTCTCATCAGCACATAGTAGTGTTTTTTT
>PVIR01027895.1:0-22473 GCA_004026965.1 Petromus typicus
AAAAATACTACAATATGTGTTCCTCATTTTCTAAGAGTCAATGTGTGACAGAGTAGGCGAGGACTCTGGTGTTTCTTCCTTCTTGCTCACCCTGATAACACCCTGTGTGCTTCACTCTCTCATCTTTGCTGGTCTGTTCCCTGCTGCTGGTGACCAACTGGATGACAAGGAGCCCATTCTGAGGGTGGCTGCTCTCCTATCCAGAGTGGAACTGGTGTGAAGAAAGTACTGAGATGAAGTATAAATGTAAACTGGATGTGCAAAGTTATGGCTTGTGTGTGGATGTTTCTCCAAAGTCATAGCTGGGGCTGAACTAGGATTAAGGGTGTGAGTGTTCCCTTCCCTAAGAAGTCTGGATAAGACATAAGGGATAGAGAAAGCTGTAGTCACCTTGCGCTGCTTTGCCACCTTTTGCCCACCATGCACTGTTTCTCCTCTGTGATGCCTCTCTGCCTTGGAGCCAGCCAACTATGCACTAAAACCTCTACAAACTCTGAGCTAAATAAATTTTCCTCCTTTAACTTTGGATGTGGGTATTTTTGTCTAAGCAGTGAGAGAGTTACCAACATAGGGAGCTAAGAGCATCTGGTCAAGGCACTTATGTCATCTGATGCGAGTAGGGAGAAGGAGAGGAGCTTTAGATGTGGGCCAGATCATCAAGGTCCCTGTTGGCCATATAGAGAATTTGGGTTTTATGCCAGAGGGCTTCCACAGGCCCTCATCTAATCTGATTATACTGACTCAGGTGTTTAAGAGCCTTTCTGATGGTCATGCACAGCAAGAACTGTTAGAGATGGCCAGAAGGTAAGGTGGTCAACTGGGGGACAACCGCACGGTCCAGGGAAATGGCAATGGCTTGAGCAGTTATGGAGCAGGAAGTAGAGAGGGATGGGAAGAATGGAAGGAATAGAGATGGTAGTTGGATATAGGGTGGAGGGGAGGGACTGTGGTTAAAGATTTTTCCCTAGGTGGATTAGCTGGTCCCAGAGGGTTGATTTTGGCCTATCTTGCTTCACTGCTTTATCCTCAGAGTGTGTCACAAGATTGGTAACATCATTGTCACCAATAAATAAATGTTCATCAGGTGAATAAGTGACCTCAGGGTCTGCCTTAGACTAGGGTACATTTATTCGTGGAAGCAATGGAGTTGGTGATGTGATGATGGTAGTATTTGCTCGCTGATCTCATTCCATCTCCATGTTACTGCAGAATGATCTCTCCAAGATGTGGATCTTGTCAAGACATGTCCTAGCTTCAGCCTCTTAGTAGGTGCCTATCAACAGTCTCTGAAGTCTAAATATGCCATACAGAGCCCCTCATGCTCTCTCTCTCATTCTCTCTGGCATACTTGCTGGAAGCATCTTTCCCAGAGTACTGTCTTCCCTCAGCAAACACTCAATCCTAGTGGGGAAGGTCCTTTCCCTTTATTCTGGAAGACTGTTCTGGCCTCACGTGGCCTGGGCTAGGCTCCTTCTTTTGTTTCCACATCATTGTTCTTTTCTAACCCTAACTGTACTTCTCCATTACAGTTTATCACCCTCTTCCCAGGACCGCTGTGTGTCTTATTTCAGCAATCCCAGACCACAGGGACATAGCAGACCCTCTGCCAATACAAGATGGAAAATGAATACGTGGGTGATAGATGAATGGGTAAATTGTCAGCTGAGATGTAGTTACATAGAAGGTCACAGAATACAAAGGAAAAAAAAGAGAGGTGAGAATTCTTGGGGCTATGACTTCTAAGGGACATGTAGAGGAGGAGCCAGTGAGGAAACTGAGAAATGTACAGGAATAACCAGAATGTGGTTGGATGCTGAGAAAGAAGCAGCGTCAGGAAGCGAGCAGCACAGACACTCAGGATTTCCTGTTTGGTAGCACTGTTGTCAGGGGTCATATCTCATCTCACCTGAACCTTCCGACCTTGAGTTCAGCCTGGTGTCTCTTATTTGGCCTCTCTGACCTTCTGTGAAGAAGAATAGAGAAGGAAACCAGAGAGGAGACATAATATTTGTCTGCCACGGGAGGTGAGGCTCTCCATCCTGCTTCCCTCTCCTCCCTGTCCTGCAGAAAATTCCAGGGGCTTCCAGAAAGGATCTCTAGGAAAAGCTAGAGGCTTTCTATCCTATTTGGCATCACTGCTCTGGGTTTTTCTTGTCTCTGTTTTGCACTTGACCGTGAGCTACTTGATCATACAGCCTGCGCATGTCCTTTCACACCTGCATTCCTATCGCCTAGCTAAAGAGTAGATGCCAATAAGCTCTGTGAGATTCTTAATGAACGGCAGCAAGAGCAGCTTGGGGGTTCCTGGGAGGTATCCATTCAGCTTCTCCTGTAGGGAGCACAGCACAGAGCTATCACTCCACATATCTGCAAAAAACACTTTCTTCCCCTCATGGTACTAAGGACTAAACCCAGGGTCTTGCATACTCTAGAAAAGCACAGGGCTAAATCCTCAACTCTTTTAAATTTTGAGACAAACCTTGAACTCGCAAACCTCCTGCTGCTGACTCTTGAGAGCTGGGATTAGAGGCATGCACTGTAACATCACAGGTGCAAATGGGTATGGTTTGTGAGTATGTAGCTACCTATATAATTTTTCCTAAGTGCCGAGATATGATGGAATCCACTGGCCAAACAAAGGAATTATATGCCAAGGTTCCTGCTCACACACAAGAGACAGAGGAAAGTGGGATCTCAGGATTGAAGCAGAGTGCCCTGGAATCAGGATGATCACAGGGCAGGAAGACAGGCTGTGTGAAAGTGGAATCAAGTTGAGCAGCAAGGAGGGTTTTTTTTTTTTTGAGACAGGGTCTCACTTTGTAGTTCAGGCTGGCCCTGAGTCAGCCTTGAGCTCACAGCAATCCTCTTGCCTCTGCCTCCCAGGTGCTGGGATTATAGGTGTGAGCCATCATGCCAGGCACTGTGGTATGTGGTACTGATTGCTGCTGGGTGTGAGTCTCCATAACCGGCATTGTTGTATGTGGTTACCAGGGATCAAACCTGGGCCCTTGCGCTTGCAAGAGAGGAGCCAGAACCACTGAGCTAAATCCCAAGTCCAATTCTGCCTGATTCTTACCTTCTCTTCCATATCCGTTTTAGTCACAAGCACCTCTTCAGCAAAGCCCACCTCCCTCTCTCGTTTGATCCCTCGACCGTCCTTATCAAAGACCTTCCAAGTGAACAGGCAGCCATCCTCAGCAGTGGTCAGCAAGTACTGGTCATCAAAGGTGAGCAATATCTACAGAGGAAAAGATCACAGAGAGGATGGTTTTTGGTGCCAGAGATGCCCGGGGCTGAGCTAGCTGCTGGGTGAGGCCTTGATCTGCAAAACCTCAGCGTGGACTCACAGCAGAGTAGACTTGGTCCTGGGCAAGAATAAGACAGGAGCCCCACAGGAGGCTCTCTGTGAATGAGTAAGAGAAGCAGACTTTTCTTATTTTCCCTGTGGGGCTGGAATCTTCACACTCAATCATCATCCAGAGCATATAAAGAAATTACAAAACTCAGCAGAAAAACCTGACAATTCAAAGTGGAGAGCAAATATGAAGACATTTCACTGTAACAGATATACCAGATGGCAAATATGTACAAGTAAACGCTCGACATTCTTAGCCATTAGGGAACTGTAAATTAAGACCATGATGCGATATCACTATGTACCTATCAAAAAAAGCTTAAAAAAAAAAGAACAACAATATTAAGACCTGGCAGTGATACAGAGAAAGAAACATTGCTAGTAGAAATGTAAAACAGTACAGATACTCTGGATAACAACTTGACAGTTTCTTCAAAAACTAAATAATCAGTAAATTCAGTAAATTTTACTTCTGGGCCATTTATCCCAAGCAATGAAAGCCTAAGTCCATATAAAAACCTGGACATCACTGTTAGTCATAGTGGTACCTTTATTTGCAATAGCCAAAAACCTAGAACAAATATCCTATGATGGATGGAAAGTTAAACAAATTATGATTTATTTATGATGGAATATGATGGGGCAATAAGGCATATATGATCAGCATAGAAAACAACTTGTGCAAGTCTGAGGAGCATTACACCACATAAAGAAAGCTACCCTCAGGAAGTTTATGAATCACTGTATAAATATGCTTGTGTAAAATTATCAAAATGGAAAAATTATAGAAATAGAAAAACAAATGAATGGTTGCTGAGGATTAGGATGGTGGGAAAGGTGGGTGCGGCTACAGGAAGACCTCATAGTGCAGGTCTTGTTGGTTACAGAGTAGTTTTGCATCTTGAGGGTGGTGGCGGTTCCACAAAGGACGCATGCGACAATATGATACAGGTTTACACCTATGCAGTTACCAATCTCAGTTTCCTGCCTGATACTGTACTAGAATGCTATAAAATATAATCTCTGGGGAAAAATGAATGAAGGATATAACAAGATCTCTGTGCTGTCTTTAAAATATCTCATGACTATAATTATTTCACAACAAAAGTTAGGGCAAATGAATTAACCATGAAAAGGGTCCTTTCCCAACTAGCAATATGTGTTAGGAACTTTAAAAATAGAAATCTCCAGAATCTTTGTCTAGCAACAGCATCTCTGTCTAGAAAATCAGCCTGAGGAAATAATTGGAGATGCAAATAGGATATTCATTTTAGACCGTAAGGTAATTCAAATGACCAGTTGGAAGAGTAAATAATCGATACATCACATGATAGGATATTTAGATAGTACTAATATGCTTTTGAGGAATATTTAGTTATATGGAAAAATACTTATCATAGTGTTAAGTCTAAGAAAAAACAGTCCACAAAGCAGGGGCCCTATCATATGACTGAATGTTAATATATACACACAACATATATAAGGGAAGATACGAATACATCAAAAGATTTATGATGGTGCTACTATGAGGATCTTTACCTGTAAAGCAGATATTTCTTCTAAAATAACAATAATCTTATTCACAAAGCTTATTAGATCTGAACGGAAGGAGAGGAACTATATATTGTCGTAATTCATGCTGGACCAAGGCCCAGACTCAGTGCAGGAATATGTCATTTTATAATGAAAAAGATACTTTAAAAAATAAAGATAGTGCCTATAGGTAGGCCGGTATAGAATTTGAGACATATTAAACCCCCCAGGTCTTCAGGCGATTTCCCTGAAATAAGAGTGCAGAGAAGGGAGGAAAAATATAAATTTCCCCAGTGTCTTTTTTCATGGATTCTGTGAAAACACAGACACTATTTTTTTTGTCTGTGAATAACCTTGAATTTGTCATTGGCTCTGATTTCTTGGCAACCATGTTTCATGCTACAGAATTCTTTTTATCCATTGTTTTTATTTTGGCAAGATAACGTGTAGCATGATACTTACATGTATATTTAATTCAGTGTAGTTAAACACATTATTAATGTTGCAAAACCATCAGCACCACAGAACTCAATCCCTATTGTAACTAAAACTCTATGTCCATTAAATAATAATTACCCGGTCATCCTCTTTCCCAGTCATGACAACCATTCTGCTTTGTATGATTTGGACTAAGCATCTCACGGAAGTGGAACCAGGCTATATTTGTCATTTTGTGAGTGGCTTGTTTCAGCTAGCCCACTGTCCTTAAGGTTCATCATGTGGCAGATTGCAGAGAAACATTGCTTCTCCAAACTTACAAGTCATTTTAAAGGCTGAACGCTGTTCCATTGCGTGCATACACCACAACTTTCCAGATCCATTCACCTATAGGTGGACATGAGCTTTTGAATTGTAGCTGCTGGTCACAGAGACTGCTTCATGAGAGAAAGGCGGGGGGGGGGGAGAGACACAATTGACAAATGTATGCTCATCTTATTGGCTAGGAGGGAATCTTCTGTAACCCCACGAAGTTTTAGCAGCTAATCTCCTGTGCTATGACTCCTTATAATCCAAGGCAATTCTCTGGAGAAAGAAACAGTTTAGGGTTATTAGCAGTCAACCCTCCCAGCAGCTTGGAGAAGTGTTGGCCTGATAAGGAACTACGGTGTCTAAAATGGCCCACTATTGTGCATATCACGGAGAAAAACCTTGCCATTCGTCTTTAGGCGTACACTGGTTAATTCCTAAATTCCTAGAGTAGTTTAAACAAGAGGTCAATAGATGCTTATTAAAAGGTTGACAGATGAGAAAAAAGAAAGAGAGAGAGAGAGAGAAATGACACCAAGAAGTTGAGGGATGAAAGAGTAGCAGGCATGATCTGGGACAGGGGCCCGGATGGAGGGCAAGGCCAGCTCACCTTGGTGACAGGGCCCGCGTGAGCCTGGTACTCATTGAATTCTTTGTGCAGAGGCAGAGGGTACTTCATGGCACGAATGGTTCCCACTGAGGTGCCCACAAACATCATGCGCCCGGAATGTGAGATGACCACAGCTGTGTAGGTGACGTCAAATGCGGACATCTCCCGCAGGATCTGGAATGGAGACAGCTCTGTTCAGCTGACAGGGTGAGTTATACCTTCACTGTCCTGATGTCCTTCTTTTCTTCCTCTCCTTGCCTCTACCCTTCCAGGTCTGCACCATTTATATGCACCATCCTTATAGCACCTGACCTCTGAGCTCGCAAAAGGCATGAACTAAGGCTATGAATAGAGGAGTGAAATTCTTATCCTAGAGGAGATTTATTCTTGTGCTATACAAGCCACCAAAGAATGAGGACCGCCAAAGAATGAGGACCAGGCTCCCTGGGGGCCGGAGGAGATCACCGCACATGAGGCTGTGTCCAACCATGGGGAAGTTTGCTACTGTGTCACCAAGCACTTCCCCAGGCACTAGCCCTACGACAGGGACTGCGGACAGCTTGAGAAACTAATGAAAATCAGCTGTCACTGGGTTTCTGGAGGATCCAAGCCCTGTTTGTAGGAAGGAAGTGTCCTTGCTCAACTCTCTTTTCTGTTCTTAGCTGGGTGGAGCCAAATGTGACTATTCTAACACTTCAGAGGTGGGATGGCACCAGATTATAGCCACTAATGATGGCTGTGCTTTCTCACATTCAATGTAGACATGGGCAAGAGGGCATTAGGGGGCGCTGCTGACTTCCAGACCTGGAGGGTGGAAGAGAAGTTAGTTTATGACATGGAAGTGGAAGGGGGCGACACAATCTAACTCAGGACATTCAAGAGGTAGCAAGGAGTTAGCTGACCTAACAGAAAGCGTAGCCAGGTGCTATGCGATAAAGAAGAGCCCTCATTCTGAGCCCACTTCCTGCAGCAGGCACGGGAACCCTCCTCCACTGACCTGTGCCGCAGCCGAGGGGCGGGCAGGGCCAACTCACCGAAGAATCTGCGATCTCCTTGAGGGTGTAGTCTGATCCAACAGCAAAGATCACTTTGGCATCAGGGGAGATGGTGACACAGTTGTAACTGCAGGACTTGAGCACGCACTCTGTCTCCCTCTTTCCTGAGGACAGACTCCATTCGTACACGGCGCCATCTGTGCCGGCAGAAACCAGTTTGCTGTCGTCTGCGCTCCACACAATGGAACGGACCTGCACGTGATACAGTCAGTCAGCAGGAGTGACACACGCGCGTGTGTGGGTGTGCATGTGCGTGCACTCCTACGCACACCCCAACAAGGGAAAGGGTGAACTCAGGTGCACTATTAGACGAAGTCAGAATGTTTCTTCCTTCTGTAATTACAAAGCACGGTTTCTTGGAAATGTCAACATTTTGCCTTTTCACTCCTCGTGTTGAGTATGTGTACCTTTTCTCTCTTGGGTATGTGCACCTTTACTTGGATCCGTCCTGCTAAAGATCTGCCTATTTTGTGTTTGCAAATGTAAGTTTTGGCTTTAATGGTCTTTTATTGTATGTTTGCTTTTTTATTTCATTAACTTCTGCTCTTGTCTATTATTTCTTGTCTTTTGTTTCCTTTGAATTTGCCCTTCTTTTTCTAACTTCTTGAGATAGATGCTTCTATCACTGATTTTCATTTCCAATGCATGTATTTATGGTTATTTGTCTCTCTCTGGATGGCTTCAGCTTCATCCTCTCAATTTTTAAAAATTATCTCATGTGGTTCCAACATATATCCACAGTTAGAGACCACTGTTGTAGGTTCTTGTAAAATGACACAAATGGCTGCTTTCTTGCACTGGTGGGACGGTCCTTGAAAGAGCATCGGAATTACCTCTTGTGCTGCCACCTGCATTTTCACTGTCAGCTGGGGACTAAAGTGTTGGTTTGGCTCCAAACTCATCTTTTACCCTCACTTCCCAGTTTATTTCCATCACTCGAGTTTCCCTCATCTCTAATTGAGCTTCAACACTGTTTAAAGAATCACCTCTCCGGCCCCGTGACTTCCCTTTCTTAGGTATTTATATTGTTTTTTGTCACTTCCAACATCCAACTCCCTCACACGGCACACAATGCCTTCTATAAGACATCCACCCCCCCCCCCGAGGTCCCTCTTTTCACTCCTCAAATTGCCCAGGATTCTAGGTGCAGAAAACATACAGCCCCACCCCATTTCCTCCTTCCATTCCTTCCTCTTTCCCCTTCTTCCTAGAAAACCATTTCACCTGCCTCTTTTCTTCACGTCCACCCACTGACTTTCACTTGTTTGATCTTCATCTTCTCCCTCTTCGTGTCTGGTACTAATGTACTCCAGGAACTACTGATTTCATTTTCTAAATATCTCTAGAATTCACCCACTTTTCCCTGACTGTGTTACTATCACTGTGGTCCAAAACACTATCATTTAGCATGTAGATATTCACAACAGCCATTTTTATCATTTCCATACTTGTCTTTCTCAATGTATTCTTTATTCTGCAGCCAAGACAATCTTTAAAATGCAAATATGGTCTAAATTCCCTCCCTTAAAGTCCTCAATGATGCCAAGGAATAAGGGGGACAAAATATAAACTCTTTACCTGGCCTACAAGGTTCTGTGTGTTTAGGCCTCTGTGAACCTCTCCAGTCTCAGTTTACCTCATGCTTCCTCTTGATACCCGTGCGCTCAGCCCCACAGCTCCTATGACAGCTGCTGTAGTCTCTGGGGGCCTTTAAATACTTATCTTTGATAATTACTAACTCTGTCTGGTGAATTCCTTCTCACTCCAGAACCAAAGCTTTGCAAAGGCTCCAACTGTTATGTCTACTTCTTTGCTATTTCCTCTTGTAGGAGCTTTTTGGTTTTTCTTCACTGAATTAACTGCAATCTGCGCATTTGCTGCACTGTTTCTTCCCCGAGCAGAGGAGCGAGCCCCATGAGGACAGGGATGGCTTGTCCTTTGATCACCTGTATCCCTCCCCCTAGCACAGTGCATGGCTCTGGGCCCTTTTTTTCCTCTAGATGCTGTTCATCCACTTACCTTCCCAGTGTGCCCTTTCAGGTTTGTGATGTTCTCTAGGCTTGTGGTGGTAAAAATGTGAATCACATTTCCATTGGCTGCAGCAAAGAGATGACCTCCATTGCTGAAAGAGCACTACGGGGAGACACAGCAAGAGGGTAAGCAGTGAGCAAGGAACGAGCAGCCTAATGGAGCTTTTCTGGGACAGTTCAGGTGGGAACTGCAATTCCCAGTGGCAGAAAGGCTGGAGTGTGGCTGAACCAGCCCAGACGCTGACACCGCTGTTCCCACTGGTCACCGGGGTTCTTTAATCACAGAGCTTTATTTTGAAAAGTGAAGAAACACAGTCTTGTTTTTGTGAATGTTCTCAGAGGTTTGGGGGCTCCTGCTGGGCCACTGACTGCCTCTCACTGTTGATATTAACTTCCTCAGTTCCCCTGATCTCCATTCTTGGAGCTGAAACTTTCATTCTGAGATTTCTTTTTCCATGAGAAAAAGGCTGAGACTCCATAAGCACGGAAAAATGTTATTGAGGTGGATCCCACAAAGTTTTAGGGTCAAAAAAATATTTTGGTTGGCGTAAAGAAACAGGGGTACAACCATAGACTATATGAGTTTGAACCAACTGGGCTTTTAAAAAGCCACTAATATTCTATGAGGCAGACTTTGGTTCTCAAGTGTGCTAATTCTGGCTCTGAGATTTGAACCCTGAATTTCCAAGGAAATGGACATGTATCTCTAGCAGTTTTTACCTCTCTGCATCCTCTGACAGAGTATTCTTTGAAAGAACGGATATCATCAATGAGAAGATTCATGAGGCGAAGTTTGTCAGCAAACCCTACTACAACATAGTGTCCCGACGGGTGAAGGCTGATTGTATATGCCTCTTCTTGATATTCCTTAAAGAATTCAAGAGTGCTGGGAAAATGATAAAAAAGCTGAATTATAAGCCAATTCTAGATCCCTAAGGTCTTCCCTTGTATGACTAGTTTTTACAGCATGTGAGATAATTTATTGTTTGCAATCATAGATCCCTCTCTTTTCGTAGACCCTTGAGGACAATGTCTAGCTCTGAGCATGGCCAGGAGGGGACCTGGTTGAGGTACTGTCTAGTAATGGTGAAGACACAGTTCTTTTGAGATTTTAAGAATTTTAAGTACTTAAAGGTATGTTTTTTCAGTGGCCCCATTGTTTTATTAAGAGCAAAGGAAATAGTATGGATAATCTGAGGTTGGAGATTCCTTGGGTAGTTATTTCCTGGGCCAGAAGGGTACAAACCCTAAGGAATGGGAGTGGTTGGGACAGTGAGGAGGAGAAAAAAAAGAGTAAGAGGCCCGGAGAGCTCTCTAAAACCCAAACCAGACCTACCAGAAGGGAGAGGATGGGAGATCTGGAGGGGTGGTGGAATTTATGTAAGAAGGCAAGATCTTGAGGTGTTAACTTTATGTCTCTCATGTCTAGAATAGGGTCTTGTGCGTGGTAAGCATTTAATTAATCACAAATTAATTTTGTTGCCTATACAAGAGTGAGAAACAGACCAGCTGACTTGATTTAAAGAAAGGCTTTCCCAAGGGAAAGCTTCTAAGTAATTGAACTGTAAAACTCTCTAATTAAAACTATTCACATAAACAAATTCAACAACAGAAATACTGCACAGGGCAGCAGCAGCAAAAGCCCTTCATTCCTTACTTTGATTCGTAATTCCAGATGCGAATGGATCGATCCAGGGAACAGGTGGCAATGAGAGGCTTGCGGATGCAGGTGGCCAGGCCAGTGATGGATCCTGAGTGCAGTGGGTATAGCAGGTACTCAAAGTGAGCGGCCTCCCCCTGCAGAGAGCACACGCATTGATACCCAGCAGGGTGAGCACAAGGCTGGGGATGTGCTTCAGCTCTAATGAGAACCTGGGGACACTAACTAGGCTGTGTGCACAGGAATCGAGCCTTAGCAAACTGTTTTAATGGAATAAAAACGTTATTTTAATGGCAAGAGAATTTTTACTCCGAGTGTAATTTAATTTAACCATTCATTTACTAGAGGGATACTAAAGTGTTTTCCATGTTTTGTTATTATTTGGGAATAATATTAGACTAAATTTCTATCTACCTGTAAGTCTTTGTGCATCTCTCTGACTACTTTCTTAGGACACCTTTCTAGAAGTGGGATAATGGGTGAAATGGTATCAATGATTTTAAGTATTTTAATATGTATCACCGAGTTTCTCTCCAAAGAGACTGTATGAATTTTTCTCTCAGCAGCAACAAATGACAGTTGGATGAATGAGTTTTAAATAGAAATGCATCCTATTGCAACGATCGCATAGTTTTGTCACATTTTGCTTTACATATTTTAAATCCATGTTGTTAGTGGACCAACAGATTTAAAATTATCGTGTTGATAATGTGAAGTTTTTGTGCAATACTATGTTTTTAATCTTTCATAGTGCTTTTTATTGTCATGTGTGTAGTATGTTTATATCAGTTTTGTTATCATGTATGTAGTATGTTTATACCAGTTTTGTTATTCCAAAATAAAACAACACATACACACACACATACACACACATCCCTCTGTACTCATGAGCGAAGTATACAGCAAATTAATTCCTTGGAAAGCAATTGCTGGTAAAGGGATATGCAAGGTTTTTATTTGGCAACAGTGGTATGTCGTCAGAGAAGCCGCCGAGGGAGTTTGTCAATGCCTCTGGAGTTTGTTGGAGTGCCACTACCCAGACATCTTAAAAGCAGAGCTTCTATTGCTCTGTCAGGAAGCAGAGGGAGGGGGCAGGTGAACCCATGCTCAGCTTGTAAGCGGGAAACGTGCTATACAGTGACCAGCCAGCCGCCAGGCACGTAGACCTGTCTGGCTGGGGGAGACTCACCTTGCTGATCTCCGTCAGGGACATGGTGATGGAGTACAGCTGGTTCTTATTCGTGCTGGCAACCAGAGTTTCCTCCGAGGGGCTGAAGCACATGCACAGGACGTCCTGTTTGTCAGACTGACTTGGGTCATTGGTCTGAGGGTCCACAGGAATCTGCCCGAGACCCAAAAAAGCTATGAGTAACGACCTCACAGGGTAAACGGGTTACTGGGCTTTGAGAGTTTTCCCAGATAGATTTAGCTCCCACACTAGAATCCTTCCCAGCTCCTCAGGGGTGGAGGAGGGAGGGCCTGTGTGCTTCTGTTTTTGCGGATTTGTATACCACCAAGCATTCACCTTTATAGGCAGCTAGAGGCTGAGTAATAGGACAGCAGCATATGTGTAAAGGATCAACCATGCATCTCAGTTTGTGGTTCCTTTAAAAATGCACACCTGGCTAAATCCCACTCTTGCCCGGGGCATATGTTCACCTGGAATTGGCACACTTGTGTCACCTCAGGGCTGCAGGAGGGTGCAGCAGCCCTTCCACCAGGTAGGGTGGGTGACAGGGCAGAGCAAAGAGGCGTCACGCAGTGTCTTCCTGCCCATAGTCTCTGAGAAGGCCTACACTTCTAAGGCTGACATAATGTTAACTTCCCTTCTAGGCTGCTAATCTTCTCCTAGCAACTGAACTCATGGAAAGGTGGCCTACACACCCATTTCTGCTTCCCTACCATGTACTTGGGTCTAAGTCCTTAGAATTTGGCTTTTGCTGCATTGTACCCTGCAACTGTTCTCAGGAAGACCAGAAATGAACTTCTCACCTAAGCCACAGGCCCCTGCTCAGTCCCAATTTTCTTGAGTTTTCTAGACCTTGCGGCCCCGAGGCCAGCACTCTCCACCCTGGCGGGGAGGACTCTGGGCTTGTGTGCTCAGTTCCCTCTGCTTGGAGTTTTGTCTTCCTGTGCAGCTCAGCCCTTCTTCGTGTAGCCAACACCTCTTGCTCTGCCACCAGGGCAAGGCTCCAGGAAGCCTTCATTAACCTCCTTCAGTCTGGGTGGGCGCTGATATTCCCTCAATGCACCGATGGCTGCTGGGAGTTCGCATTGATTATACTGTGCAAAGCCTGGTGGGAACTCAAGAGTGGGTGCTCAGCAAAGGGGAGGATGTTCCCTTGTCTCTCTCCTGCAGACACAGAAGGGTCCTGTCTGGCTCATCTTCTCCGCCCTCATCTCTCCCTCATGGAGTCTGCCCTGTGGCAGATCACACAACATGACTCTGGTGTCCTTTGCTGGGCTTCCGTCCTGTCTATTTCTAAATTAGGAAATGCCAAGTCTTATTGTTGGCCAGTTTTTATTCTCCGTTGTATTATTTCTCAGTGATTTTGCCAAAGGCTTACATGAAAACAATTCAAACATAAGACACAGATAAATCTTTAAAGCAGGGGAGATAAGGCATCAACCTGTGTGTGTGCGTACATGTGTGTGTGTGTGTGTGTGTGTGTGTGTGTGTGTATGTGTACTGAATTCCCTGTCAAAGGCCATATCAATATTTCTAACTCCTTTATTGGATTCTGATCTCTGTTCAAATGTCACCTGCCTCTGAGATGCCACCCAGCCACTCTGGAACAGACCTCTCTGCCTTCCTGTCCTCTCCCTCGCTTTGTTTTCTTCACTTTATTGGTTCTCATCTGAAACCCTGTTCATATTTTGGCTCTTTGCCCACTGATTATGAGTTCTAAAGCAAGGCTCTTCTGTGCCTTGCTTCCCTGCTGTGCTCCCAGCCCCTTCCACAGAGCCTGGCCTGCAGTACATGCTCAGTGACTACTTGCTGTGTAAATAAACAAACTAATACAAGAGGAAATTGCTTAGTGAGCAAAGTAAATTCAGGCAGCTTCTGCTTTCTCCCCTCAGCCTCACCCTCTTTGCACTATACGCTCACCCTTTTCCCCGGTCTCCACTTCAAATCTTGTCCGCCTCAGGACCCCTGCTCTCTCTGCTCGGCTGACTTTGCAGACTTGACCTTCGTGGAGATGGTCTCCCTCTTCCAACCCTACTTCCCACACCTCTGATCTAATCCTCACTACCCCTGGTGGTGGCAATAAAGAAAATGCCTCTTTGCTGACTCCTGACCAACGCAGCGACTGCCCCATTCTTTGAGCACAAAGCCCCCGCAGTGCACATGAGAATTTGCACCGATTATCACTCCATGAGATGATGAGAGCCATGAGGGAACGGGCTATTTCTCAGTGAAGAAGTACAGGTTTGGTACAACCAGAAACTCATCGAAAGCCACTCAGTCAGTGAGTGGCACACTCAAGTTTGATCCATTCTGTATGTTTTTAACTGCTTCAAGTTCAAGACCTTGAGAATTACTCCACCATATGTCTAGGGGAGATCACTTCTCTTCAGTTCAGCTCTTTCACTCCCAACCTGCAGGATGCCTGCTGAATTATGCACACACATCTCGGCTGGTGTCTGAGGTCTTTCACGTGCTGTAATTCCTCTCCTCCCCTTTCAGTGTCTTTAATTTCTTTCCACCAGGGAATAAAACATCACCCTAACACAACAGCCACCCCCACCCCTGTGGGGCTTCTGCTGAAGCTGTCTCTCTATCCAGAGTTTCTAGTTTCTTTCTGTCTAATGCTGTCTATCCTCTAAGACTTCATTAAAGATTATCATCGAGCACCAAAAAAGGCTTCCAAATTCTTTTCCATCCCTCTGCACAGTATCTCTCTCTACATTACTAAGGATCCTTTATTTCACAAGCATTACAGCATGCTTATAACATGTCAACTAGTGTGCTTAGCATTATGTATCAAACATACCTAATAATATAATTACTACCAGAACACTAAGATTCAGTGGGGAAATATATTGTGCCCAAATTCTCTTCTAGGATTCAAATCCAGACCTTCCTACTTCTCAGCTCCAATTCTGTACACTTCATCGTAAAATCTCCCTCTGGTTCCTATGTCAGGTCAGCGTTTCTCTTCCATTGTAACTGTCCATTGTTCCTATCAAGTGTCTTGTCAGAGCGCTGCTGTGGGGAATGAGAGCCAATAGGACTATGTTTTCTTCTTCCTTCCCCACCTTCCTACCCGGATTTCCCGGCTCTCCCGGTAAACGTCCTTGTCCTCCATCTTCTCAAACAACAGAACTCTCCCTGGCCCAGCAGAGCAGACGAAGCCTTTTGAATAGGTGGCGATGGCGTACACTCGGGGCATGGCCAGGTGGTCTGTTTGGCTAGTGGTGGTCACCATCTGTTCATAGGAAGGAAGTGGGGAACTGACTGGTGGAAATTCAACCAGGCTGGGAAAGGAAGATAACATACAGAGTTTTCAGAGAGAATCCCAAGAAGATGAATTCTCTTCTTTCCCAGTACTGAGCCCAGGGGTCAGTTACTGCTAAGCCACACACCCCCTAAGTTGTCCAGGTTGGCTTTGAACTTTTGATCCTTCTGAGCCTCTGGAGTAGCTGGGATTATAACTGTACACCACCAGGCCCAACCCAAGGAAATTAACTCTACTCAGCGGGAAAAATAAAGAGCCGTTCTCAAGTGTGAGAGAAGTCACCCACCGACTCCTTTCTAGACCTTTGGCCTTAGGAACATCACCCAACTCCAAAAACAGAGGAATGGCAGGCTTTCCATTGATTTGGTATTTTTGCAACCCTGTGTGGGAAACTCTTAATAATGATGCTGGAAATTCTCATTTTTTTTTTAGAAATAAGTGGCTTAGAGGGGTTGGGTTTTCTAAGATCATACAACTGGTAAGGGGCAGAGCTGAGATTCAAATCCAAATCTCCATTTTTCATCCGTTCACCAATTTACAAACTACATATTTGCATTTGTTTATGAATACTTGTTTGGAGTTACATCGTGCCAACAGCTCTATGAAGCATTGATGAATAAGACCCATGTAGTCCTCATCCGCAGAAGCTTACAGTCAGGGAGGGGGGAGGTAAGGACTGGGAGGGCAGTGGAGCAGGACAGGAGGAGCTGGTCGGCAGGTGACAAGGGCCGCATTCAGGCCCGGAGCAGACGCTCTCATCCTAGGTGAGCAGAGGCTGAGGCCCAGGGGAGAGACAAGAGATGCTGGATAAACGGGACCATGTCATGGATGGGCTGGAGTCTGGGGTGGGGAGACGGAGGGAGCCGCATGCGGCCAAGCTTGCAACAGGCAAGTATCTGGAGTGTGGGAGGCAGGTGAGATGACAGCTGATGGTGAGGCAAGGACCATGGATGTGTGGGGTGAGCTGAGAAGCTTGGGCTCTGTGCTGGGAACACTGGACCCACCAAAGGACTGAGCACATGACAAACTGGAAAAGCACGCAGGGCAGGGAGGGAGAGTCCTTTAGAACTTTGAGTGATACAAACAGCCCGCCGTGCTGTATGTTTGCCACCACAGGCACAGGGACTTCTTAGGAAGCTCCTGCAGAGTCATGACCAAAAGGGAGAGGTCACCGGCACAGGGGAATGGTCAAAAGTGTGGACCGGAAGTTACTAAGCACCAAGAGTCCACAGGATGCCACGTGGTTGAGAGTTTGGGTTCTTGATTCAGATCAATCTAGGTTTGAATCTGGTCCTGTCACTTAATCCTGCTATGATATTGGGCGAATCACTAAACCTCGCTGAGTCTCAGGTTCTTGATCTAGAAAATGAGCGTGATAATCACATACACTATTTAAGGAAAGATTAAATTGGAAGCAGAGAGTGCTCACAGCAGTGCCCAATACACTCCGTGGGACCCTTCAGCACACGTGGGGTCTGAGTGCCCCTGGTCATAATAAACGCTATGCTGGCCACTCTCTCTTAAGCCTCACCCTTGACCCCACAACCCCCGTCACGTTCACTTAAAATGTTTCTTTGGGCTTCTTTGTTGAACTGTTTGGCTCCTGCTGAACTGTAGGGTCCTCAAGACCTCATGAGATGCTTTGCTCAGGGGACATTTACCTAATCAGTGAAGCAAATTAGGTAGCCAGCCACTCAGGAATATTTCTGAAAAAAGAAACTTTTAATTTTGAAATTAGTCTTAATGACAGTGTTTATGAAATGGAGTCAGGTGTAAAAATAAAAATAACCATTTTTATCATTGAGTAAATTTCTGCTTGTAGATAGATAAACACTAAGGGGAAGAAGAAATACAAGGATGGAGTTGGTTTTAAGGTAGAGGGGTTTCTGAAGTGGTTCTCAAGGGCTTCTGAAGAAGGCTACTTCTGGACAGTGGGTGAGGACACCAGCCCAGCCGCCTTTTACCTCTCTGATTCCCGGACGACTTCCAGGCTCTTGGAGCCGTTCGTGGGCTCCTTGACCATTATGTTCGTCTCCCAGCGCTGATCTCCAGATTCAAAGAGAAAGAGTTTGCCTGTGTCTGTGCCAACGATGATCTTGTCATCACCCAGCCAGGCGTGGGCTAGGTAGTTCTGGGGTTCCCCTCTCTGAAAGTTGGTTTGCTTTAGGGTGCCCTCAGCAAAACGGAGGAGCTTAAACATCCCATTTCCAGTCACGCAAACCTGAGTGTTGTCCTGGGGATTGATGCTCACCTGTAGTATGTATGAGAATAAAATAAGAACGTCTATGAAAAGAATCTTGATGGAATTACTTCTCACTTTACTAAAGAACACTCATTTCATCAATAGTCATTCCTTTATATATCATTAAATCATAGAAATTTATACCACATTTGATAAGGGCATACTTGTATTCCTGTTATATATGCAGGGCTTTTAGGAGTCAAGGTAGGACATCTACACAGGTAAAAAGGCAGAATGAGCAGGTTTTGTCAGCAGCTGAACTCTGTGCTAACAGAAAGAGATGGAACTGAGCGGGAAACATAAAGAAATGAAGGCCACGCAGGTGTCTGCAGCCCTGTCCACGGGGAAGAAACCAAAGGGTAGGGGATGGTAGTTAGTCTCCCACTGGCTTCCGCTAGATGGGGTGTATCTTTTTTTTTTTTTTTTTTTTAGGTTTTTTGAGACAGAGTCTTGCTTTGTGGTTCAGGCTGGCCCTGAGCTCAGCCTCAAACTCACATCACAGCAATCCTCCTGCCTCTGCCTCCCGAGTGCTGGGATTACAGGCGTGAGCCACCACGCCCGGCACTATGGTATGTGGTACTGGTTGCTGCTGGGCGCGAGTCTCCACGCCCAGTATGGTATGTGGTTACCAGGGAATCGAACCCGGGCCCTTGCGCTTGCAAGACAGGCACCGGAACCACTGAGCTAACTCCCCGGCCCCGATGGGGTGTATCTTTTGGAGCTATGGCTTCTATCTCTCTGTATTCTGCTGGCTTTGTAGTGGGCATCTGATGCATGTTCACTGAATCTACCGAAGAAGAAGTGCTCCCCTTCTGCTCTGAATCCATCAGGATTCATTACAGTCATCATGGAATCACCTCCAGGGTCTAACTGCCTTTGATTTGTGGTCATCAAGCAACCTTCTGATGACTAATTTCATCCTTAACTTCTTTGTATTAGGAACAGAATCCCCTGGACAAATGCTCTGGTTACAATATGCTCCTTATACATCGACCTCGCATGAGGTGAGTAATCAAGGCACTGATTAGCTAGTACCTTTGAATATGTACAAAATGGAATTCTTGCACTTGTAAGGGTAAAGTCCCAGATTGAGGCATCAAAACCTTGGGACTTCCTACCTCAGCAGGCAGCGAGCTGTCTCATGGGTCTTCCTTATTTTGCCCCTAAACCAATTCTGATCCTTACATAACTGCAACTTCATCAACAGCTTCCTAAAGATCTATCATGTTACGTTACACTCTTCTTATCTTCCTACTGCCCAAGAACTAATAGGAAGAGGCCTGAGCAAAGAAAAGAGAAGGGTGGGGCCCAGACTTGGCCTAACCTGTAACCAGGAAGCAGTTCTGAGCCAGGAGAAAGAAGGCAAGAGCTGGAATTAGAGAACTTCCAGCTTCGCCATTCACCACCTGTGTCGAGTTACTTAATCTCTTGGAGTCTCAGTGCCCTCATTTGTAAAATGGCGATAATAATCATGCCTTCCTTACAGGATGCTGCGAGACTGAATTTTTAAAATACATGCTAGAAATGGTACCATGGTGTGAAGGAAACACTCACTACGAGGTAGCTCTTACTACTTTATAATCTGCAGGCACTTGTTCTACTGTGTGTTACCTGGTAGACGGGGTTGTTCTGGGTGTCAGCTCTGATAATGGCCATCACTTTCTGCTTCTCCCAGAGCCAGTAGACCAGGTTTGACTCTGGAGGTGATGTCTGGGTCAGGAGGTATTTCGAGTCTGGAGAAAAAGCCAGGCTGGTGAATTTCTGAACTGAAAAGTCGAAATTACTAAGGACTTTGCGCTTCCGGCAAGGGATACATGACAGTTCATAAATGGTGATGGTGGGTTTCTCCTGCACGATTTCAGAAATAGCGAGGTATCGCCGGTTGGGGCTGATGGCCAAGGTCAACATGGCCTGACTTTTCTCAGAACCTGCAATCAGAGGAAATAGGGTAAGGTGGGCAGGTGATGCTTTCACCAAGATTCAACCCCAGATAGCAGCGGTACTGCTGGCACAGAGGAGAAAGAAGTGTGTAAGTTAACCACCAGTCCCTGGCTGCCGGCTGTGAGTGCTTGTGGGGGATTGCAGCCGGGCGGGCACTCCCTGAGGATGAGGTGGGGAAGGGCGCAGAACCTCCCTGAATGGGCACACGGCCTGGAGGAAGAGCCTGAGCAAAGCTGTGGGTGTGGTGAAGGGCACAGAACAGGGAGTGAACTGCACCAGTGGGTCATTGCTGGGAACCTGACTGTGAGTCAGGGTGATCGAAGATTGGCCTAAGAGGGCAGAATAGGGTCCTATCCTAGAGGCTTTCGTGGCCTGAGTGCCCAGCACTAGACACTTCCGCCGCTCAGAGCCTGGGACGCTCAGGAATGATCTGTCAGACTCTTTTGCAGTGAGTTAGTTACCTCATGACATTCTGGCCATAGATCAATGCACAAGTATGTGGGGTGGTTTATGATAAATTTTGGGCTTTCTTGAAAACTAGGACAGGCCAGATGTGGTGGCACATATCTGAAATCCCAGCAGTTACAAGGCTAAGGAAGGAGGATGGCTGCGAGTTTGAGGCCAGCTTGCACTACACAGTGAGTTCAAGGTCAGCCTGAACTACATGGCAAGACCCTGTCTCAAAACAAAACAAAACAAACTAGGGACAGATGCATTCCGGGAACGCAGAGGTGATCGGTGATCTCTAGTTATTCAGCAGTCATCTTGCAACCATGAAATGATAATCATAAAAATGAAAGTTGTGGTCCTCTAGGAGGAGGAGCCTTAGGGAAAGATAGAGCATAAATATTTTATTCCAAAAATGCAATAAGGATATATTAAAATTTTCATAGGCCCTAGGCACTTCTGCTTTCACAGGTCCCTTCTTCCACTGGAAAATGGTAAAAATATATTTATTTTTATACAATATTGAAAATATCTAGTCATATATAGCTGCACTAATATAAAAGGAGTATAATCAAGGCTAGATTCACTATTACATATTCATGACTGTTAAATTCATTTTTTTTTTTTTTTTTGGTGAGACAGGGTCTCACTTTGTAGCTCAGGCTGGTCCTGAACTCAGCCTCAAACTCAGCAATCCTCCTGTCTCTGCCTCCTGAGTGCTAGGATTATAGGTGTGAGCCATCATGCCTGGCACTGTTGTACAGGGTTACCGAGGATCAAACCTGGGCCCTTGCACTTGCAAGGCCAGCTGCCAGAAGCACTGAGGTAAATCTTTGGCCCACATTTTTTTTCTGATTTTAAAACAAAAAATATTCTCATGGGCTCCTAAAAGAATCATGGGCATTAGGTACTATGCGTAGTGGACAAGTCAGCTGTGGAGGCAGGTCAGCCAGGCAGAGGGAGAGTGAGAAAGGCAAGGAGGGAATCAGCTCCTGGATGGTAGCTTTGAGTCTACCAAGGTCTTCTCTGGAAGGGCAGCAACTGCGTCATGGAAAAGAACCAGGTTTGGGTCACTGAGTACCCTGCACAAGGGTTTAGGCTTCACCTGGGAGGCAATGGAAGCCACTAAAAATTTTTCTCCCCTCCTGTCCCTCCCTCCTTTTCCTCATTTCCTTTGTTCTTCTGATATGTGTGGTAGGAAAAGCTCTTTGATAGCTGTAGGGAGAGTAGTCCTGGAGGGAAGAAAACCAGTCAGCAGACTATTTGAAGAACTGAGAGAAGATAGTAACAGTAGGCAATATGAAAGTAGAAGGAGTGACCGAAATGGAGGAGATACTAGGTTAGACAAATGCTAAGAGGTCGACTCAGCAGTGCTTAGTGATCTCCTGGGTTAGGGAGAGAAGGGGGAGGGAAGGACATTTAGGTTTCTGTTTAGGTACCTGGGAAGCGTGGTACCCCTCAGATGGAATGTAGGCTGAGGAAAAAAAGAATGTAGGCTGAGAAGTTGGGAGTTGTCTTAATTAACTACATCCACAAGTTAAAAGAAGACAGGTCTATTTTGGCCCACAGTTGTAGAGGTTTCAGTCCATACGCAGCTGGCTCCAAGACAGGGTGGCACAGCAGAGGGGCATCGCAGAGGAGTAAGAGCTCGTGGCATAGCAGGCAGGGGCAGTTAGGGATTGACAAAAGAAGAAAGATATTCATCCTTCCAGGCCATGCCCACACTGAGGCATCTCTTTCCAACAGGCTTCATCTCTCAAGATGGCATCAAGCCATTAACCTGTCAGTGGACTAATCCAATATCACAACCCTGATCCAGTCAACTCCTAAGAGCCCCATCTATGAGTGCATGAAGTTTTTTGGGGGACACCTAGATATAAGCTGTAATAGGGATGATAGTGAAGATTATGTCCATTGACTTTTCTCAGCGCAACACATTTGAATGTTTGACATGTTTTAGGCGTATTTCCATCTATTTTTGGTTCACCAACTCTTCTTTTCTAGTCCCGAGGATCAAACTCAAGGTCTTGCGCTGGCCAGGCAGGTGCAGCAGCTGGTTTTTTTATGGTTTGATTTTTTTTTTTTTTTGAGACAGGGTCTCACTTTGTAGTTCAAGCTGGCCCTGAGCTCGGCCTCCAACTCACATCACAATCCTCCTGCCTCTGCCTCCCGAGTGCTGGGATTACAGGCGTGAGCCACCATGTCTAGCACTGTGTATGTGGTACTGATTGCTGCTCAGCGTGAGTCTCCACAGCCAGTACTGTATGTGGTTAACTGGGGATCGAACCAGGGTCCTTGCGCTTGCAAGACAGGCACCGGAACCACTGAGCTAAATCCCCAGCCCCATGATTTGACTTGATTTAATTTTTTTTACCCTTAAGTCTTTAATCCAT
>PVIR01027896.1:0-22473 GCA_004026965.1 Petromus typicus
TCCTCTTAGTTTCTCACTCTCTCCCCTCTTGCGTCTCCCGAGCTCCTCCCCTCACGTCTCCCAAGCTCGTCCTCCTGTTTCCCAATCTGTCCCCTCATGCATTCCCCAAGCTCCTCCCTTTACGCGTCTCAAGCTCTTCCCTCCGTGCGTCTCCCGAGCTCCTCCCCTCAGGTGTCTCCCTAGCTCTTCCCGTCTGCCGAGCTCCACCCCTCACACGTCTACCAAGCTCCTCCTGTCAAGCATCTCCCAATCTCTTTTCGCTTCTCCCAAGCGCCTCCACTCATTTGTCTCCCAAGCTCCTCCCTTCACGTTTCGCTCAAGCTCCGCCCCTCAGATGGCTTCTGTCTTCCATTTTATGACTACTCCTGTAGGCTGTTTGATTCTGTGGCGCCGTTTTGCCTCGGAGCTCGTTCTACCTCGAAGTCTGCGAACCACAACTGTTAGTGAAAGTATGTAAACCTTTTCTTTAAGTTGTGAGTATTTGGTGTTGAGTTCTAGGAAACGGAAAATCATTAAGACACTATCCTACATACGTTACTTTTGATTTTGAATCCAATACTAGAAGGTATTGATTGAAAGAACCAGTTACACAGTTTCATATGTGAGGTTTGAGAAACAACTGGTAATAATAACTGAGCGGCAGGCTAAGGCGCTCCAATAAAATTCACAAGTAATCATACCTGTAGAATAAGGTAGGCTGGAGTGACATGCAATTGCAGTCTGGGTATTTAGCCTTCATCAGATCCCAGAATGTCGGCTTCTGTATCTCTGCCCAATTCCTCATTAAAATTAAGCCATTGTGTAATAGAAATAGGAGCAAAGGGTGAAGTTTTTGAACATACACACTGTTTCTGTTGTCCCTCTTATCAAAGGGCTTTACCTTCTTAGGTTCAGAAAATAGGAAATTCAAATTCTTAAAATTTGCATGTGAACATTACAGACATTTTAAATCTCATATTCTCTGAACAGCAACAAATAATTATTAAGTTATAAGTAACGACATAGTTTAAAGGACATGCCGTGTGATAGGCTATATGCAAATATCACACCATTTTATATGAAGGACTAAAGCATTTGAGGATTTCAGTAATCATGGGAAACCCTAGGAAAAAGTCCCCCATTCCTTTTACTAAGGAATGATAATCTTTTTTGTTTTGTTTTGTTTTCAGAGTCTCGCTGTGTAATTCAAGCCAGCTTTAAACTCACTATGAAGCACAGTCTGGCCTCAGAGATCCTCCTGTCTCACGCCTCCCAAGTGCTGGGATTATAAGCATGCACTGCTATGGAGGGCCAAGGGATGAGGTTCTTAATTTACATTGGTTAATTGGTTTGAATAGTTTTGACCATATCCAGGTTTGAAGCTGAAGTTTGTTCTCATTTTTATACTGTTACCTCTTTAAGTGGATTTAAACTATAATAATCTAATTTTCAGCTTTTGATTAGGTGGTAGCACTTTTAGAGAGAAAGTTACCTTTTTCAATCTTGTCTTTTTTTCCTTTAGAGTGAGCTATGGTAGCTACAAGAAGATTCACTACTAAAACCACCGTATTCTCACTATGTGCAGTATGATAAACAAAGATACACCCACAATGTCTGCTCTATTGTTTTTCAGTAATGTCTATCATTCTTTTTAGTTAATTATATGAGTAAACCAGAGCCACATAAAGACCTAAAAATGGTTGAGCAGGAGTGGATGACAGAGACTAATGTCAAATTCTCTGCTTATTAGCTCCTTTAGACCTGTTGTGTTTATAGATATTTGGAAAAGTTCTTGTCTGCTTTGTTTAATCTGCTAATATTTCTATTAAGCACAGGGGCTGTTAGCACAAATGGGATCCACAGTTGACTGGGTAAGTATAAATATTTTTAGTTTTCTATTTTTATGGATGATGCTGAACTTACTAGTTTGTTAGGTGCAGTATTGACTGATACTTTTAGGTTCATGAAGGTAAGATAGAATTTTTAATTTGGGGGGACAATGATCTGATTTAACTGGCCCTGATCTTTTTAAAATTCTCAAAGTGAGTAAACTGGAAAGATAAATATTTTCCCATATTTCCCACTTCTCCATCCACAAGTTTTCACAGCTTTGTTTTCATGTTCTTAAGCCAAGAATGTAGTTGCCTACTTCCTCCTTGTTGTCTGAGGCTGTCCAAAGCCAGAACCTCAAACATGTGGAGGTGTCTGATCAGAGACCTGAGAAAAGGAGGAGAATTTCAGGATTGAGAGGAGGAGCAGGGCACATGCAGACTGAAGAAAGCCTTTTTCTTCAGAAACTGTCTCAGTAAACAGTTTATATTTTATTTTTTCTCTAGGGAAGAAATCTCTTAACTGAAGCTACCCAGGAGAAGTTTGTCTTTTATATCTAGGTAACTTCCAACTCCTTTCTCTTGAGATTCTTACGTTTTTACAGTTTTACTTAGTGCGGTTTTGTCATTAAGGTATGAAACTCTGAATAAATGAAACTGTGAACTCTGCATAGTCTGTTAGACCTAACCTGTTGCCTTATGAAGTTAAATAATGAAATCGAAGATGAAAAGGAAATCAGGATAGCGTTTAGTGCAAGTAGAAAAAAAAATGTATCAGGTTGGGATGAGCTTCAAAAGTAGATTGCAGGGATTTTTTTGTTTGTTTGTTTTTTGTCTAGGCTTTTTATACATGGGTGGGGTGTGGAAATTTGTGTAGATGACCAGCAGTTACCTTTCACAAGTAGCTCCATGAGTTTAAAATAAACAGTTAAAGCTCAGGGTCTCTAGAGCTGTTTGTTTCAACATGCAAAGTTTAAAGGAAATTGAGTTTAAATGAAAACCAGTTATTCTGCATTTTCAAGTTTTCTTGAAACTCAGCCCTAAATGTGGGGAGGAGTTACATTCCATTTTGTCTGAGGAACTCCTTTTCTGGTCAGGGTCCTACTGCCTGTTCTTGTTTTACCTCTATCATTTTTCCTGTTAACTCTTGTATTTCTGTACTTGCTTTACAGAGTTTACCTCACTGGATTCATTTCATCCAAGATGATCTTAAATTTCATGAGATTAAATTCAAAGGGTTAGTTATCCTAACAGTCCGGAATATCCCTTTGGCTTGAAAACAATACAGTCTTGGGAGGATAGTCCCTGAAATTGGGTACTGCTCATACCTAGGGAAAGATGATTATGTCTGTAGTGTGCATGGGGCTCATCTTGGGAACCTCATTAGACTTGTGCTTTCCCCAAAGGCGCTTAGCATGAAGAAGGATGTGGTGAGGAGGAAAGCAAGTAATATATGCAGCATCACTTCTAATGATGTAAAATTCATCTGATTAATACAGATGGAGGGACCTGTCTTATCAAGGGAGAGAAGAGAGAAAAGATGATGCTTTCCCAGCCTGCAAAGCTGAACATCAAGTATATGGCAGGTAAAGAGACATTAACTGCAGGAAGGGATAACCTAAGGAGGGATGATGGAAGGATGTATTTCACAGGTCATTTGTCTAAATTTGGGGCCCCAAACTGGAAGCATCAGGTGACTGTACATAAATGAAAATAACATGGCTGGCAAGCATTGGAGAAGAGCTGCCATGTGAAATTGAGCTTTGTACAGTGCTCCACTCAAATAAGTGCCACTTACTTGAATTAAAATATGACTGACACTTCCATGAGAGTGGTAATTCACAATATCTTGCAGTCACAAGCTCTAGCCTTAGAAGAGGCAGCATGGTTGGTCATCTGCGTGCAGATGTACTCACTTTGGCCAAAAAAATATTCTTCCAGAGAGAACAGACCTAGTATGTGAGGGCCCTAAGGCAAACTTCTAGTAGGTTCTTCAAGCTACTGTCCTACGTGATAGCCTGAGTGCCTTTGAATGAGTCGGGTTAGGGTCGTGGTTCACCCTCACCTGTGTCTCAAGCATGAAAGCCACTACTTTTCTCAGAAACGGAACTTTCCCTTTTTTATTAGCTTCTCTAGTGTAGCACTGTCACTAGCATTTCTTGGGGCAACCAGAGTTTCTCATTCTGTCTCTTCACATGTTTTAACCAGTTGCAATATGTTTTCTATAAAATACACACTTCATATTTTATATTTTAATTGTTTATATTGTGTTACTTTCTCATGATAGGCTTCACTTCTCAGACTTTGGGAACTGCAAAAATACTGCTTCTCCAGGTATTTTATTTTAAGCTAGATGCATCAAAGAGAGATTCCCAGAGAGCACCAAAGATTAAAGATGACAAGTTGGAAAGTCCTGGGGAACACAGCAGGCCTGACGTGATCCATAGTAAGTGCTTCGTGTATTATACAATTTCTGTTGGGAGTGTATGCTGATACCCCAGGGCTTTAAATCACAACAGAACAGTATTAAGTTGGTAAGTAGTGGTTGTCATTTTGGCTTTTCTTTCCAAATACCATTTAGTTCACTTCACCTAAGCTTTGGTAGAAATTGAGCTTTCAGTGAAGAAAATAAAAATTGCTCTACTTTTTCCTTGATATTATTCCTGACTACTAGAAAGTCAGTAAGAGAATATTGATAAAGTCATTTATTTTCTGAAGACAGGGAAAAAAAGGAGGGGAAGCTTCGTGTTTCTCAGGCCTCCAAACCAGCGCTTTAACTATGCAGGCCCACTGCCTTCACTTGAATGTAGTGCCCTTCTTCAAGGAGTGTCAGTCACATACACTCAGCTGTGACTGCTGCCCTTTGGAGATGAGTAATGCATGCCATATTCAGTGTCAGTGTGTTAACACTTGTGTGTAGATGTCCCCCAAAGCTTTAAGCTGTCAGAGGTGGCTTTTCCAGAGATAGCTAAATGTAGAGTGTGAGATGCTAGGATTAAGGGCGTGTGAGTACTAAGCCAGTGCACTGATTGCTTTGGCCTCACCCTAATCCCCGGTAGTCTGGATAAAAGGGGCAGAAGGATGCTGTTAAGGTTCCCTTGTTGCTTTAGCTACTCTGATGGTGCCACGAACCGCGAATTTTCTGTGATGCCCTCTGCCATGTGCCACCCTTCCTGGGAGCCCTAAATAACCTTTCCTCTTTGAACTTTGAGTGTGAGGTATTTTCTCTCAGCCATGAGAGAAAACCAGCTCATACCATGGTTGCCACAGGAGTGAGTAAATATACAGCAGTGCTCACAGCACTTCCTGCCCTTGGGTCCACGCACGAACCTGTTACGAATTGTAGTTGACTCTGATAATCAGGTCTTTAAAACAATGAGCTAGATACTGTAGGCTCCTGGATAAGTCATTACTGTAGGTTTTCCGAGGTCTATACAGGTAACAAGACTTGTAGTGAGGGTGAGGCTTTCTTTCTTGTGCATTCCAAGCTTTTATTTTGCAGAAGCCAAGTACTCTTTGCACTCTGGAAGTACCAGCTGGTTCTTTATTAGCAAATTCCCTCTCAGTTCATAAAGCTTTACTATGTCCTATGAATTTCTTCAAATTCTCTCTTAGCTCAGAGTGCATCCAAAAGCTTTTTTACTCTTTTAAGAGAGAAGACAACTCTGTAAGAGGTGTGAATATTCTTTCTTGCTTGAAAATAATTTTTCTTGGCCCAGGGATGTAGCTCATTGGTGCTGTACCTGCCTGGGAATTAAGTACAAGGTTTTGAGTTTGATGCCTGATCATCAAAAAAATTTTTTTTCAAGGCATCTGTATGTAAAATACACACCCACACCCACACCCACACACACCCACACACACCCACACACACACACACACACCCTTTGAAAATATTTATAAGTGTTTTTTGGTTTTTGACTTTTATTTGGTATGTATAAGTGTTTATACTGTGACAATTTCTTCATTATATGATGGATTTATTTTTTTTCATAAATTATTTTCACAATTGACATAAAACCTGCTAATTAATATATCCTGGCATGTTTGTATACCTAAGAAACCACCTCAGTTGAAATATGGTATTATTTCCCATCGTGTCTAAAAGGTGATTCTTGCCTCATACAGCGCCCTATGCCTAGAAATCGCTAACCTGTTTTCATTCACTACAGATTAGATTTCATCTCCCAAATTTTTTATCAAAGTTGAACCATAATACCATATATACACTTCTGCCCTGGATTCCATCAGCATAACTATATTGAAATTCATAGATATTGTCACTTGAATCAGTAGCTCCTTAGATTTTCTGATCAAATGATAGTATATTTTGTGTGTTAAAATTTTTAAGAATTAAGTTTAATATTTCTACATGGTATAATATGTCAGTGTTCATCTTGTGGTATATATCTTTATTATTCCTCATCTATCTTTTATCATCTATTTGCTGCACTGTCATTTGTTAAGAGGATTCTGTCTTATGTTTGTATTGTCATTTAAAATCAACCAACTATATGTTTGCATGTATTACTAGACTTACCATTCTGTTTTATTGATATATTTGCAAATTCTGGAGCCAGTAATACACACTTCTAACTTGGTAATTGATTTTAAAGTCAGCTACTGTTCCCATGACTTTGTTCTTTCCAAAGATATTTGAGCTCGAATCCTTGTTCTTCTTGTATTCGATATTGATGTCAATATTTATAAGATAATTTTCTGAAGTGGGAGTGGGATTGCATTTTTCCCATAGATCAATTTGTGGAAAAGTGATATTATTCTACGTTGTTTTGATCCAAAAATATGGTAAACATAACACAGCTTTATTTAATTTGGTCTTCTGTCTTATTTTTTCAGACAGAGTCTTGCCACACAGTTCATGCTGGCCTTGAATTCAGTATACAGCCCATGCTGACCTCAGACTCACTGAAATCTTCCTGCCTCAGCCTCCTGAGTCCTGGGATTATAGGCGTGCACTACCGTGCTTGGAGTCCATCCTCTGATTTCTTTCAGTTGTTTTTGTTTTGTTTTAGGTGAACAGGTACTATATATATTTCCTCAGATTTGTCTGTAATAACTTTATATTTTTGAATTATTATAACAGGTATCTTTCAGTTTGATTTTAATGTTAGTATATAGAAAAAATGATTGTTATTTATTATTATGAACCCTACCATCTTGTAAAGAAACTAATTTATTTTTACAGCTTTTTTTCATAGATAGTGATCTCTGAAATAGGTCAAAACTGTTGACCTGGCAATCTTAGATAGTGGACCTATGCTACCATTTTTCATTTTTGAGACTAGGTATGTGATGATCTGTTCATCATGTGACTCTTTGAAACCTTACTGGTGAATTTAGTAAGTAACTGATGGGGATTTTGTCTCTCTCTCTCTCTCTCTCTCTCTCTCTCTCTCTGATTTCCTGTCTTACTTCACTCGAAGCCAAGAGAAAATTCAGATTGCAGTAGGAGGAAGAACCTCTCTGCTTTGTCTCCTATTATCATGACCAGAGTATCAATTCTATGTTCTCCTCCTTCCTACATCCAGAACAGTTCTCTGGGTATTTGCCTGTGCCCCCACCTGCTGCACGTATTTCTTTGTTTTTTTGTTTGCTTGTTTTTGTTTTTGTTTTTGTTTTTTAAGGTTTTTTGAGACAGGGTCTCACTTTGTGGTTCAGGCTGGCCCTGAGCTCAGCCTCAAACTGACATCACAGCAATCCTCCTGCCTCTGCCTCCCGAGTGCTGGGATTACAGGCGTGAGCCACCACCCCCAGCCCTGTGGGATGTGGTACTGGTTGCTGCTGGGCGTGAGTCTCCACGCTCAGTATTGTTATGTGGTTACCAGGGATGAACCCAGGTCCTTGCGCTTGCAAGACAGGCGCCAGAACCACTGAGCTAATTCCCCGGCCACGTATTTCTTTGTTTAAACGTTGTTGACTTGTAAATACATGGCCATTGTAGCCACTGCGTCTGCTGCTGCTGGCTGGCATCTCTGACTAGAAGATTCCAAGCCGAGTATTCTCTAACAGTGTGAGGAAGACTCAGGTTGACCGGAAGATGTTCTTCCCAGCGATATTCCCACTGAACACTGTCTGGCTTGCTAGCATGTCTAAGTGTGCTGAGTGTCTAGAGTGGTGGGTTTTTCTTTTTTTTAAACCTAAGAACTGACTTTTCAATTAAGCAGTTTTTCTTTCTTTCTTTTTTTTTTTTTTTTAGGTTTTTTGATACAGGGTCTTGCTTTGTAGTTCAGGCTGGCCCTGAGCTCAGCCTCAAACTCATCACAGCAATTCTCCTGCCTCTGCCTCCTGAGTGCTGGGATTACAGGCATGAGCCACCACGCCCAGCACTGTGGTATGTGGTACTGGTTGCTGCTGGGCGTAAGTCTCCACACTCAGTATAGGTATGTGGTTACCGGGGATTGAACCCGCGTCCTTGCGCTTGCAAGACAGGCGCTGGAACCATTGAACTAAATCCCCCGCCCAGTTAAGCAGTTTTTAATGTACCAATTAAATTTAATTGAAAATAAGCATAAAAGTGAAGCTAAGTCTGAGAGCAAGAGGGAGGGGAGATTCCTCATTTTCTCCTGGTCCTAGAAATTTGTCCCATTAAAAATGCAGCAGGTGAAGGGGAAGCACTAGCAGAATGACAAAGGTAAAATGAAGGAAAGGATTGGTTTTCTTGTAAGTCATTTAAACATATCCTTCGGATCCCTGAGAGACTGAAGTGTTGGCAGAAGTAGCATGGAGGAGGACCTCCGGCTGTAGTTCTGTGTGCAGTGCTGCACTTCAAAAAGTGCTATCCATGTAAGTAGAAATGTGTATGGCACTTCTTGAAGTGAAGTAATGTACACCAAGCACAACCTTCACATGGCCCTGGGGTAGGGTATCTCTGTACTTGGACACCACTTCTGGGGTTGCACACTGCCTACTCAGTGCAGATTCAATTCAGAGGTCCCTTTTAAGAGCATTGTACAGATTAAGATTGGAAGAATGAAATTCTCTGGTAATAGCCTTACATGTAGGTTTTCCGTGGCTTTACATCATGGTTTAAAAAGGAACACCACCTTTGCCATGCTTTGCACAGTACTGTACTCAGGAAGGTGGCATTCATATAGCTTAGTATGTGAATGGCACTTTTCTGAGTACGGTGAGGTGTAGCACGAACAGCGCTGGTGGCATCAGAAGGAGGGAATGGAGCTTCAGTCAAAGCTCAATCTCCAGTACCCAACACTCCCCGAGAACACTCTGTGCACCTTCGCAGAGGCCAGATCCAGCGTCAGAAGGTCCCTAGGAAAAGGTTCTCAGGTAAGTTCTTCTGTCTGTTGCTTTTCCCTGTACAAAAACCAGATGATGACACAAAGAACAAGATTTTATACCTAGTTTTATACCTCTTTGTTTTGTTTTAGGGGAACAGGTACTATGCATATTTCCTCAGATTTGTCTGTAATAATTTTATATTTCTGAAATCATTATAACAAGTATCTTTCAGTTTGATTTTAATGTTAGTATATAGAAAAAAAGATTGTTATTTATTATTATGAACCTTACCATCTTGTAAAGAAACTAATTTATTTTTACAGCTTTTTTCATAGATACTGATCTCTGAAATAGGTCAAAACTGTTGACCTGGCAAGGGTCTCCTTGTTTTATATCTCTTTGTTGTTCTTCTCTGTACAGTCCAAATACACATCCAACTTAAAAGAAATCCTGAGAAGTTTAGATGTATCTACCTTTTTTTCATAATGGTTAAGCTTTTTTGAAGAAGGCTAAGCATGTTGCTGAACGTCAGACTCCGTAATCCCCTCCTAGGGTGATGATCCTCTTCTCCCCCAGGGATAGATGTCTTCAGATTCCTTTGAAGAATCTCGTTTGTCTTTGATAGCGTGTCTTTATGGATTAAGGTGAGAACCAACTTCTGCTCTCAGAATATTCATACTTTTTGATTTGATCTTTGAAGTTTCTTTTGGAACAGTATAAGAGTGTATACATCTCAGCAGGTATGTATGTGTTGTGTCCATGCATATGTGCACATATATGTTCACGTGAGCCAGTTTCTAATGAGCAAGAGATGTTTTGTTAGAAACTGGCCCAGGATTAGAGAGGCTGACAAGTTCTAGCTCTACGCCGTGATTCAGGAGACTGGTGGCTCAGGGAATCTAAAGGTATTTTGATAGTCTTGACTCCAGATGCCAGAGACCTGGGGAAATGAGTGATTCAGAAAGCAGAAATCTCAACACCAAGGAACAGCAGTGTTTCATTTGAAGTACAAATCCAGGAAAGACAGATGGACCAGTGTGAAGGCAGACAGGCAAGAAGAATTCTAAACTCAGAGAACAGTCACCCTTTCATTCTCTTTATGTACAAACCATAGCAAGGCCTATTTTTATGTAGAATTTCCCTTGAGGATGTAAGTTTGGGGTCATAAGTTACTGTAAGTCTTTCTGTGATGCCCCCCAAAATAAGGAGGTAATGTTTAAAGCTTCCTGTTTTTCAGAAGAAGAAAAAATTACTTTAAGGACAGTTGCACCCACATAAATATATATATATATTATACATATATATAAATATATATATATTATACATATATATTATACATATATATAAATAAATATATATATTATACATATATATAAATATATATATATATTATACATATATAAAAATATATATATTATACATATATATAGACTATATATATATAGACTAGGATACATTGCTCACCCTAGCTACTTTACTCAGGAGGCTGGGTTGAGAGGATTGCATATTTGAGGCTAGCTAGGGCAGCTTAGTAAGACTCTGTCTCAAAAAATAAAAAGTTCTGAGTGTGTCATGCAGTGGTTAGAGTGCTTACCTGATATCCATGAGGCCCTGGGTTCAGTACCCAGTCTCTCTCTCTCTCTCCTTCTCTTTCTCCCTCTCTCTCACACACACATACACACACACACACACACACACACACACACATACAAGTAATATGACTGACCTTCACAAATAATACCACCTTACTTATAAAACAGCTTAAAAAATGTAAAAAGGCAAACACAATGACTCTTTCTACATTGTTTTAGTAAACATATATTAATAAAAAAGTAAAGATACATTGAGGTAAAGCATCAAAAACAACTTTTAGGAAAAATAGAGCTTTAATTTTTTTCAGCGTGTGCAGTTTAAGGGCATACAGGTGTTACTGTGCTGGGTAAATTGTTGGGTACATGTATGTGTATGATACTTCCACTGTCAAACTCAGGTTGTTCCAAGTTTGTATTCGAATACCATAAGAAATAATGGAAAAATGAGTAATTTGTTCTGAAACCCCAAAATTACCCTTTTAAATTTCATTTTTCCAGGATTTTGACAAATTTCACGATGATTTCTTTGTCACTAGCTTTCTTTGGAGCTGTGGTTACAATATATTACGCAAACAAAGCACAAAAAAGCCACAGTGATAGCATTGAACATACTAACACGCACTGTGTGTTGTCTGGGCTAGAGAAGCGCTTAGACTGAAGCATCCTTGCTCCGTGACCTCCACCGGACTCCATACCTGGCTTACCCTACTCTCAGTCCATGCAGGTTTCTCAAGTTGGATTTTCAGTTTGACACTCCAGCAAAATTAAGAACACTGAGTAGACGTTTCTCCACCTTTGCTGTCCAGGTCTGGAAAGTTTGAACTTGTAGCCTTTCGGCAACTGAGATATCGGCTCTGTTAGGTTCTTAAATGTACTTTTCCCAGTTATTTTATAACACAGGTGTTTAGCCTGGTTTTTGTTTAGAAGAGATTGATAAGGATATTTTAAATACTCCATATTTAGTTTTAGACACGTTAAACACAATTTTCAATAACTTCTTTACTGTTTATATCTATTAATTGAAGTAACTTCAGTGAAGTATATTTCAGTTCTATGTTCTGCTCTTTTTTTTTTTTTTTAACTTTTTTTTAAGACAGGGTCTCGCTTTTTGGTTCAGGCTGGCCCTCAGCTCAGCCTCAAACTCACATCACAGCAATCCTCCCGCCTCTGCCTCCCGAGTGCTGGGATTACAGGTGTGAGCCACCACGCCCGGCACTGTGGTATGTGGTACTGGTTGCTGCTGGGCATGAGTGTGGTTACCGGGGATCAAACCCGGGTCCCTGCGCCCACAACACAGGCGCCAGAACTACTGAGCTAACTCCCCGGCCCATGTTCTACATTTTATAAAAGGTAGTGTCTTTATGGTACATCTTTCTCCATTTTCATATTGTTTTTTATTCTTAAACTTACATTATTTATCTTATAAGTAACATAGGAATTCCTTGCCTTATTATAATTAGAAATTTATATTTTACTGGAGAAGTTCATTGCATTTATACACATTTATAAAAATACACTTCAGCAAAAGTAAAATTGTATGGGGGATCCTAGAAGGTGTTGTACATCATAGAAGACTCTGCACTGCTGGCCCATAGAGAAGATATTGAAAACACATGTGAAGCCTTCTCCATGACCAAAGTTAAGCCAGGAGCAATTTGCAGTACAAATAAATGGCCGGAGGTTAATGGCCACCACTTTGAGTACCACTTGTACTCGTAGAGGCCATAGGTAACTTTTAGTAATCTCAATCAATTTAGTATTAAAATATCTGGACAAATTTTTCTTTTGCTGAAATATGTATATATTGTTGATGGACTTTGTAATGTAGTTGCTGATACAGTTACACAAAAAGTCCAGTGTGTCATCATGGTCATTTCTTGTGCAGTGTGTCTTCCCTCTCCCCTTTAGGCCTTCTTCCTGCTTTCTGGTGTTCACTGTTTTGCTTCTGAGAAATATATTCATAGTGGTCATTTTAATATGGATCTTCCATGTCTTAACAGTCTGTTTCTGATAGTATGCTTCAGCTTCCCAGGCTCTGCTGAAAACTTAAGTTAAATATCAGTTTTTTCTTCTTGCCTGAAAACATCCTTTCCTTCAATTCTGAAGAATGTTCATTATCACATTTAAAATATTTCCAATTTCTATTGTCTTACATGTTTTCTTTTTTTCTGGAAGTGTTATCTATGAGTATAGTTTCATTTCTTTTAAAGTGTTCATTTTTATTTCTGGCTGATTTTTTAAGAGTTTCTCTTACTTTATTTTGAAGGACCTATGACTGCAGTCAGGAACCCTTTTCTGTAAAGAGAAACAGAAATATATTGCACTTTTTAACCCTCCCTGACCCAACTACCCAACTCTTACTATGTAGCACAAAACCAGCCAGTAACACTGTTTAACCACCTTTGTGTTTTCTGTCACAGCTTTAAGAGAGTGACACAAGCTAAGTATTATTCATATGCATCAGATATGGGCTGCTTGATGATGGTACAGGATGGACTTAAGTTGATTTATTCCGCCCTGAAAATTTCTATTTCACAGCTAGCAAAACACTGAGGTCCAGGTGACCTTGGTTCAGTCATAGATTGAGCTGCACCTATGATGAATCTCAGATTTTGTAAGGGTTAGTAACCATATCAGCACAGCCTTTCTTCATGCTCAAAGTGGTGGCCATTAACCTCATTCTTCATTCATTCTTTGACATGGTCCATTTAGACTTGAGATTTTTCTCACTGGGACCTGATGGACTTCCAGAGATTAAAAATTACCTTTCAGATATTTTGACTTGAGTATGTGTAAGCAGCTTGGGCTGTTACAGGCAGCTTAAAAACCTGGCAAATGTCATGACTATTGTCACTGTTCATGGATTTGTGACTAGTTTGTCCTGAGGAGGGCTAGACAACTGCCATGAATTGCAGTGGTCCTTACAGATTTTTTTTTTTTGGATAGTTCTCAAAACTACACTAAATTTACCACATCCTGCTGATCTATAAAATAAAAAATCTGGTGTTGCATTTTGGTTTTCTCTTTTTCTCAGTGACATGCCTTTGCAAGGGACAGTCTGCTTTCTTAATCCAGTACCCACACGAGGAAGGGCTCCCCAAGAAAAGCAGTGGTCATGAGGCTATGTGGAAAATACATCTTGCTTCTTGGAAATTTTCATTCATTTCATACCTGCTTCCTTGGCCCTGTAGTTTTACATTTAAAAATTATATATGTTTCAGACAGGATCTCTCTTTTCTGTCTAATTCAGGCAGGCCTTGATACTGACTAGTAACTTATATATTATCCAGTCTAATTGGTGCTTAATTTATTTGTGTTTTCATTTTTGGCGTATATAGATGTGTGTGTGTGTGTGTGTGTGTGTGTGTGTGTGTGTGTGTGAAAGCAGTATAGTTGACCAACCCGTGTTTAACCAGTCTTTTATTGATTTCCTTTGAATTAGCTATGATCTTTCTGGTAAATTGATATCTTCCAGTTTTTAATGATCTCTTGTTTAGTTACTTGAAGTGATAGTGATGGATTATTGTAAAAAGAAAGTTAGTGTTAAGTAGTCCAGTCTTTAATAAAAAGGAGCTTGTGGAGTGACAGATGAAGTAATGTGGGGCATCAGGGATGGATGAAGAGTTAAGAACAGTAGTGATAGTAGTGTGTTCATACCAGTGAGAATGAGCACGTACTTAGGTGCTGTCTCTTCTGAAAAAATTGCATTTTAAAAATATTGTTTTATTGATACATGATACAAATGACATTTTGTGTACACAAAAATTTTCAGTGTATATACAATGCAGAGAAGGGTCAAGTACACATTATAAATAAGTGTTACATTACAGTTAGACTTCTTAAAAATTTTATATTTCCTGTTAGTGGTGTTTACATAGACTTCAGGAGCAGGTACATGCACTTAGTATATCTTGATTTTTTTGTATTCCCTTTCCTCTCCTCACAGAAATTCCTCCCTCCTCCTCTTTTTCCCCTTTCCCTATTTTCATTATTTTTTAATGTTATTGTCATTTTTAGTTCATGTACTTGCTACATAATGTTCACATTGACTGTGGGGTTTTGGTACATGTGCATGGCACATATGAAATCTTTTTATAGCTTCTCCCCTCATCCCCTTCACTTGATTCCCTTCCTATTTGCAAAAATCTGTTTTCCTTTATAAATCTTTTATTTTGATCTTCATTCGTATTTTGCCTTACCCAAGTGAGAAAAAAAACAATACAGTATTTTAAACTTGTCTGATCTATTTCACAGCAGCACCACTAAAAATAGCTAGGTCTTGGAAGCATACTGTATGTTTATCAACGGATGAATGGATGAAAAAAAGGTATCTATTCATAGTGGGCTGCTGTTCACCTAGCTATAGAAGGATAAATTCAAGGCATTTGCAAAAAAATGACTACCTGGGAACTACAGTTAATTTCACTATGAGTCATCTACCTGTGATCATGTGGGAGGTAGTCTGTAAAATCCCTCTCCTGGCTCCATGTGGAGGATGGTGTATGTGTGCTGTGGTCTCACTGGCAGGTTTTAATTACAAAGGCCACCTGAAGACTTGTGAGGAAAGGTACTATAAAATTAGCTCTAAAATCAGGTAGTTTGTTTATGAGAAAGGGAGAGAGACTAAGAGATAGTGTAGTGATCATGTCAGATTTATATTACTTCTTCCTCTTTTCTACATCCCCAGGTTTCACTCACATTAGCCTGTCATTTGAATAAAGTCTTAGTTAAAAATACTGTTGGTTTGGAACAGTCTTTTTGTTATATTTACTTACATAAAACTAGTACCCTTAGCATGGTTAAGGATGGGAGACCACCCCCCCCTTCATCCACCTGAATTTGGGCAACATCCCAGGCCCAGTCCTCCTCCCATTGTTCTGAGAAATGCAGAGATAAAAATAACAGAGATCCAGCAAATCTTTAGAGCTCCAGGCCAGAGCACATGTGCGTTAGGTCTTGTGGGGCTGACCTTTGGTAACGCTGTCCCCCTGTGTACTTACTTAAACATTCATACATGGGGTGTGCATCTCATGTTTGTGATTTCATCAGAGTGACTTCTGGGACAGTTGTGGATTATAGTGCTCCCGAGATGGCTCCGTACCTGTTGGTCACTTCTCAATTTTATTTAGCAACCCAGTGACAGGCACCTGGCATGGGGAGCGCATCTTTAAATCAGAAAGCCTGATCTATCCCAGTGCTTTGCACCCTGCTATCCTGATACCACCTGTTCATCTCATCTTTTTTGTTTCTGTTGGCAAGGACTTAACCCTGAGCAATCTTGCCAGTATTTTAAATAAATGTCTCTACGTTTTGTTTTACCAGTGAACATGCACTTGAAATTCTTTGCTTGCCATGCACAAGAACCAATAATTTTATCTCAGAGATGCATCACACATTATAAGAATTATCTATGTATGAGAAATTGACTTTTCAGTTTTAACATTTGGGGGTACTGACTGCCAGGGTTTCTCATGAGACACTAGATAAATTCTGCTCAAGGATTTTATCCCACTTGTGGTTGGGACTTTATTTTGTAGAAGAGGCATAATATGACTGACTTATGAGGAGACATATATCAAGAGGTTAGTTTATTTTACATATCCAGAAGATGCTGTTTAATTTTATGAGTAGGTCCTTAGATAAACGTTTAGCTGTTCTTAGGAAGAATGGATTGTAATGTTTGATATATTTATCCTTTCACTTACTTATAGGCTATTCCAGAAGATCTATAACTTGGCTATTTTTGGATATGTTAATGTTACTGACTTTGGGTTTCCCCCAAATTCTTCCCAGGTGTTTGGTGTCCTGAATAAAGAGGACAGAAGAAGACACACAGTAAAGATAGTGAGGATGCACTGTAAGACGGAAAAGAAGTAAGTTCTACAAGGTGAGTGTGGTCTTGTGAAAAGGCTCACAGTGGCTGTGAGGATAATAGAAGGGGGTCTTTTTGTATTGGGAGCTGGTATCTTCCTAATTCAAATAAGGGATTTGAGACAGATGTCCTGTCAGAAACTCACTTGGCTTACCATTAGATTTCAACTGTCGTGTCAAAGACTCACTTGGTTTTTCACCGCATGCAAGTGAAGAATTGAAAATAGCACTTTCCTGGTGGATTCCACACATGGAACTCCAGAGCAGCAGAGTCATACTGGGCTCTGATTTCTATTTTCACATGTGACCTGGGTTTCATGACTTTGACAGATTAGACCCACTTGCTTGACCAGTTTTATGCTAGGCTTGAATCTTTTACCTCATGATGGTAATACATAGCTGAGCAAAAGCAGGACCTGCTCTCAAGAAACTTTCATCAGTCTTGTCATATGAGGAAAAGGCTTGTAAAGAGAAAAAGAAAAGTAAAGTAATCAGATTCTTGACTGTTCTCTGAACAGATGGGGTTAGGCCCTCAAAAATGTTTGTATTGACCAGATCCTAGCACTTGAACTCTGGTTCACTCTGTGATGCAGAGATATTCCCATTTTACTGTCACTCTCTTTTTCCAGAATATGTCACAGAAGTGGGGAGAAGTCTTCTGTTTCAGGTATATCTGGGTAGGAACTTGAATTAAGTGCTGAAAGCTATGGTAAATGCTGAATTGAAAACTGCAGACCCTATTTCATAGGTTCTGATTTTATGTAATCTACAATTCTTTTTGCGGGGCGGGGGGTGAGTTTGATGGCAATTTGACTCAATTGAGGGATTCCTAGAGAACTAATAAAGCAGATTTCTCAGTGTGTCTGCATTTTCAGGCCCACTCTAATTTCTGGTGTTCTCACTCAGAGTCCATGCTGGCTTCCTAGACTAAGTTATAGAGAGCATGGTGCAAACTTTCAGCCACTATACCATGTGAGCCACAATCTGTCGATGAGTTTATTAGGAATTGAACTTAAAGTTCCCTTGAATACCATTGCAAAGTCCTTGGAACCTTTGAGCCCATGCCCTGAAGCTTTGTGTGGAAAGCCAGATTTCAAGATAAAGGACAACTTCATGTGGATCTTAGAACAGTGAAGTATTTGGGCCCAAATGGGTTATTCCAGTCCACTTATAGCGAAATTTACGACGACTAAGAAGCAGACTGGAAAGATTTCAAAACTTTGCACCTTGGCCAAGAAAAGAGTGGAAAATGCAGGAAAGATTTCCGCCAAATCACTAGCTAAAGAGATTAGCAGTAGATAAAATGAAGACAAATACTTCAGGATAATCAGAAAGATGCCTCAGGTGCAAGTGAGAAATCTTTCAATGCAGAATTGTTTCAAGATTGAGCTCAGTTTGCTGAGGTTGCTCTGGGGTGCTGGCTTGTCAGGGACATGCATTCGCAGCTGCAGTGGTAATTGAGAGGGCTCTGGTATAGATAGCTTCTGCTGGTGGCAGACCTTGGCATTGGCCTCATGATGCTGGTTTGGCAGTGAGCAGAATGAGAATGTTAAGTGGTTATGGAGGCTTCTACCAAGACTTAAAAGCCTGGCAGAATAGGCGGAATTGTGCTAAAATGTCGGTGACCAGCAAAGATCCCAGGGTGCCGTGATGCCCGTGAAGCTGTAGGTGCTAAGCTTAGATGGAAACTCCAGGGAAGCATAGAACACAACACTGTGTCACACCAGCCTTAGAAAGCTGTAATGTGGGTATCATTTTGCTGCTGCCAAGATTGCTAACCCAGGAAGAGCTGTCCTAGCCTCAAGGGTCTGTCCCTCTAGGGTCCCAGGATAGCAAATGCAGAACATTTAGACTTACTGCTTGCCCTGCTAAGTTTTGATCTAATTTCAGAAGTTTCCTATATTTGCCTAACTCTGTCTTTTGAAATAACTTTTCCTTGTGTCTGTCCTGCTGCTATACCTTGGAAATACCTAAATTTTCTTTTGATTTTGACAGCAGCTCACAGCTGACTTTGCTTTGAGTCTCAGAGAAGATTTTAGATTTGGATTTCAAGCAGTACTGGAACTGTGAGGCTCCAGAGCCTTGTGAAGATTCACTGCATCCATTTTGCTTTGAAGATGGACACACAATGTGTGGGACGGGAGGGGGTGGATTCTATGGTTTGGATATTGAAGGGTTGATCCCCTGAGCAGCCCTATTGGGACATGTTGGAAATATTTGAAGGCAGCAACTAGTTGGAAGTCCTTCATTCATTGAGGGTACATTCTTAATGTGCACTTGAGTTCACATGCATTCCTTGGTAATTCTTCTCTGAGACTCCTTGAACTTTCACAGGAAGAATGTTATGAGAAGAGCAAGCTTGGCTCTCCCCACTTGCTTTAAGCACTCTCTGGTTCTGAGTAGAAATGTAATCACTTGCTTTCCTTCATGTGTGCTCACTGCCACCATTGTGACCTAGCTGAGAACTCATTCCATGCCAGTATCGTACCTGTGAACGACTAAAGCTCTGAGCTAAAAATGTTTCTTTATAAATTAGCTGTCTCAGGTGTCTCATTCCACAAAGAGAACACCATTACAGCAGGTTAGTCGTGGCTGAGCACTGAAGCATCCTGAAATAATGAGTGCTTTTCTTTAACTTCCGTTAGTGGTTATGTTTCTGGAAGCTACATATAGTTCAGTGTCTGTTCTCAGTGCACAGATGGTAGTACTGGATAACAAAACTGCCTTGTCCTCAACAGCAAGATTTACAGTACCTCAGGCTCCATCAGTGGAATTGCCTCAAATCTGTCCTGATGTAGGTACCTTTCCCCCTGAAACCCCTCGTGTCCTTACTCTTCTTTATGCACCGCCATTCTCTGAGGTCAGGCCTTTGCTAGTGCTATAAGATCTGTAGTATCAACATACAAACAGATTAACAGGGTACTAAGAACTTTCCACTCAGTTGGTTTTTTTACCCTTTTTTATTAGCGAATTTTTACATTTTCATATGATATCGAGAGTTGTTGCTTTTGTGAAGTGTAGTGTGATTCCTAGTAAGGGAGAGTGAGGCGCAGAGTCACAATGAAGATGCTGGAGAAGGTTTCTGGAACTCTTCCAGCTTTATTTATATTCAGTATATTTTTACAGCAATTAGAGGGTTGCTTAGGGCTGAGAAGGGGTAAGGGTCCATTGGTTTAACCTAGGATCTTGCCCAATAAGGGAAATCTGAGCAGGGGTCTTACGTGGCGTGAGCTATGGGAGGAGGTGAAGCCATAGGTGAGAGACAAGAAGGGTGGGGGGGTGTTATGAAGGCCACTGACAAGGCTCAACACATGCGCCCGAGTGTGCTCAAGACCTGAAGGGTCTCCGAGTCTGTAGGGAGTCAGTCCTCAACCATCAGGCTCAGGAAATAGGCATGTCATGCACTTGTCCTAGCCAAACTTGAACCTCTCTCTTAGAGAGTCAACATTTTGTAAGTGATACAGGACTAGAACAGTGAGTAGAAAAACAATTTTTTATTCTTTTGTTGGCAAAAGGGAAAGAATCTGGGCTCATCCTCAGTAATAAATTACTTTGAAACATTCACTTTTAAATAAGAGACTTGAGGGCTGGGAGTTAGCTCAGTGGTTCCGGTGCCTGTCTTGCAAGCACAAGGGCCTGGGTTCAGTTCCCGGGTAACCACATACCAATACTGGGTGTGGAGACTCATGCCCAGCAGCAGTCAGTACCAAATACCACATACCAGCAGCCATCCGTGGTGCCTCACTCCTGTAATTCCAGCACTCAGGAGGCAGAGGCAGGAGAATTGCTGTGATGTGAGTTTGAGGCTGAGCTCAGGGCCAACCTGAACTATAAAGTGAGATCCTGTCTCAAAAAACCTAAAAAATAAATAAATAAGAGACTTGAGCTCCAGAAAAGTTATCTGGAGAGTCCTGGAACCAATACAAAGGGATGACTGTGTAGAAGTGTAATGTATTGTGGGGATTAAAATATTAACAAAGGAAAATATCTGAAAAAAATCACAAAAGATGAGAAAAAAAAAGTGTTCTATCATAAGACTGTTAACACATGGAATATATTTTCTGAAGAGAGACTATGATAGATTAAATACAAATACTGCCAAACCAATTTAAACTAGTGTTTCATTTTATTTTAATTTTTTGAGACACGGTGTCATTGTTGTAGTTCAGGCAGGCCCTAAGATCACGATGTAGCCCAGGCAAGTTTCAAAAACAGAAATGCGCCTTCCTCTGCCTTATGGGTCCTAGGATTGCAGGTATGAGCCAACATAGCGAACACTGTGGTATGCAGTACTGATTGCTGGTGAGCTTGAGTCATCACTTGGTATTGTGGTATGTGGTTACTGGAATTAAACCCGGGCTCTTGAGCTTCCAAGACAGGTGCTGGAACCACTGAGCTAAATCCTGGCCCATCCAATGTTTCATTTAAGTGGAATAATAAACCAACGGTAGAGAAAACAAATGTAAAACTTACTAAATCTACAACAAGACCGAAAAACAGCAAAAATGAGAGTGAAACACACCAGTTATGGAGACCTGAGTATCTCCATACAAGCAAGTTTTTTTTTTTTAATGTAAGGTTAGCATGTTGAGACATAAGCACTATGATTATTACCTGTGGTAATGCGGGTATCTTTGCATCGCTGTGTCCCTACCCTCTGACTAGTCATGAGGCTCTGCATGCTGCTACTGTGCAGCTGCACCTGACCGTGATTCTATACGCCTCCAGAAAAGGAGACACTGGCAGTATAGTAGCTAAATGAACTATAAGACTCTGGAATTGACCACGATGAAACAGAGTCAGAAAAATGACTCTTCTTGGATCTGGTTCAAGTTGTGTCCCCTGCCAATGTGGTCAGTTACTTCATACTGGGGTTTCCTGAAACACATGGTCTACATCCTCCAATTACGTCAGTTTATATAAGCCAACAAACTAGATTTATATATTTTCCAATCGAAACCTAATCTAAATACAAGGCTTAGAAGTAAAAGGCAGATTTATTTAATGCGAACTTGAGTAAAATTAGTGTCCATATTCATTGCAGAATTATACATTTGATCAGGTGCCACCCGTGAGTAAAAAGTTACCTATGGGAAAAATGACCACAGATTTATAGATACCAAAGATTAATAATAAATCGAGGCCATGGGGAAACTTGGAATAGAGAAATTCACTCCTTATTCAACTTCTCATTAAACCGGTGTTTTACAAAGCAAAAGATATCTCCAATTGTCTGTGTATAATACACTCTCATTTTATACTGAACATGACTGAGAGATGGTGGCTTAACTGCCATGAGAATGCGTTCCCAAACATCGGAGAGGATGAACCAAGGGCAGATAACACTTGAGAGCCTAGATTCCACTGCTACGTCAAAAGGTTAGATTCATCTACAAATGTGAAGGAAGATTATAAATGACTCGTGTAAGCTAAATTACCTTAGTTTGTACAGAGAGTTACTAGATAAAATCCAAGGGGATTTTGAATATAGATGGAAAGGTAGCTGTGAATGTATGCTCATTAAAGTCTACCTTTACAAATGTAGATGCTACAGTTTAGATTCTACAAACATCTAGTGTGATGGCACGTGTAACAGCTGACTGAGTTAAGATGCAGCACGCTCACCAGTGGAGTGCTCCATTGGCGACTTTGCAATGGGGCTTGAAGGGGTGGGGCTTGAAGAGGTGTGTTACTGGGCGGGGGACTGCAGAGGAGGAATCTTTTTTTTTTTTTTTTTTTTTTTTCCTGAAACAGGAGCTCCCTTTTAGTTCGCACTGGCCATGCGTTCACTACGTGGCCCAGGTGTTGGGATTTCAGGCATGAGCCAGCATGTCCTGCACTGTGGTATGTGGTACTAATTGCTGGTGTGTGTGAGTCACCATGGCAGGTATTGTGGTAATTGCGATATGTGGTTTCCAGGAATCAAACCTGGGCTCTGTCCTTGC